>OLKM01003667.1:21193-32388 GCA_900291075.1 Melanogrammus aeglefinus | reverse complement strand
TGTTTGCTCCTCAAGTAACTTTGCTTCCACGCCACGATTCGTTTTCTCACCCATGTCTTAGGCATTCTGTGGATTTATTAAATTCAACCAAAATATCTACTTTGTATGTAAGGGTATGTTTGTAACACCTTGAAAAAAAGTGTGGTACAACCTCCCCCACCACTGTCATGCAGTGTTTAGCTAGCTATATTAGCATGGTTGCTTGACATTAGCAAGAGATAGATACACCATTCTTTACTACAGAATCTATAGTTTGACCTGATACAACTCATACTTTATCTACAACGGTAAAAGTACTAGAAGAAAAAGTTTTAAAAAAAAGAAGTTACTTTCTTACCTTAAATTTAGTTTTTTTCCCGTAGCTCCACGAAAAATAGCTCCATCGACTGGAAAATTGTCATGTGTGATCAAAGAGGAGTTCTGAAGAGACTGGCAGTGTCACATGGCTCATTTATGATCCCTGATTGGTCGAACTGGTTGTGTTACAACTCTCCAAAAGCATGCCCTGTCCGAATTTATAAGGTGGATAATTTCCACGACTCAATGTGTTAAATATGTTAAATGTGTTAAATGTGTCATTCAAATCCTTACCGTGCACTGCAGGAAGCCGCGTGTTTGTCGAGGTCAAGCACCAATCCATCATATACCAAGAAACATGCTGATTTTCGTCGTATCGAATCTCGTTAGATCCTAATTTGTTATGATCATAATATGACTACTGTACATTCATATGGTCAGAAAAATGTCTAGTTCCTTATGCAAACGAATAATAATGTATCAAATATATATAAATATATATATCGTATTGTAATAAAGAATGATCAATAAAGTTAGTCGACGTAAAGTGCCATAAATGTCGTAATATACATCCTGATCTCGTCGTAACAATCCCGGTTGTTCCTAAATCGTTATGATCATAATATGACTACTGTACATTCATATTGTCAGAAAAATATCCAGATCCTTATGAAAATGAATAATAATGTTGCATCAAATATATATCGTTGCCGGTCGTCGCTTTGTTCACCAATGAAACTAAACCATGCCGTTGTGTTTTAGTGCCCGTTTTTATTAAAGCATTAAGAGGCATGTTAACAGTGATTATAGACGTTTAATATCACTGTAAAACATTGAGTGTCTAAAGTGATCAGGTAGTCCTTATAATATGCTGTCCAAGCAATAATAATTAATACTGTCTGTTTGTGCTTTGTTTAAGTTATGCATGGTAATGATGCACCGCATTTTACGCTCTGCATTTAATATTCCATACCATTTTTGATTATCAAAAGCATTGACAATTAATAGGAAGTAATGTAAAATGTATAAGCTAACCATTGTGATTAAGTAGGCTGGCATTATGATAAAGGTTATATAACTTGATTTGATTTTTGTGTAACTTCAAGCTCCCCAGTGGTATATTGTATTTGAATAAACAACATTTGTATTTTGTCATATTAATAAAACTTGATTCTAAATAAAAAAAACAGCACAATCAACTCTCACTCAAGTGGTTTTCGTGCATTTTTTGACTGGAACTGTACAAAAATGCTAAGCAGTTGCAACATATTGTTTATTTGATTCAAACGAGACTTTACACACAGTAAAACGTTATTGCACAAAAAGTTACAACTAAAAACTTCAATTAAAACTTAAAAACAACATTAATTTTTTGTGCCCGATACACTGTGAATTTAAGGTGGAGCTCCCTTTTTCCTCCCATAACCCTGGGCTTCAAGTGCAGCCCTCCACTCAGCCAGGGTCATGGTGGCTGTGGCGTAGCAGTACCAGTTCCCAAAGTATTGATTGTGAGTGGCAGGGTCCCGCTCCCTCTGACACTGACGGCAGAGAATGGTGGCACTCCTCCTTGAGTACTTCCTCTTCTTCAAACCAGTCTTCTCTCTTTTTTTCTTTCGATAGTGGGTGGTGGTATATGGTAGGTATGGCACAGGTACCACAGACGCTCCTGCAGGCTGTAAGGCAGGCAGGTGAGGTTGAGGCACAGACCAGAGGGGTTGAGGCAGGAGAGGTGGGATGAATGGAGGTGTGGGAAACACAGGTGTGGGGGATGGATTTGAGGCTCGAGGGCTGCGAGGAATTGTGTGGCCTTCAGAAGATTCAGAAGGAGGGTTCACTCTTTCTGATCTTCCGTCCCTGGCAGTGTTAGGTGGCAGAACAAACAACGTGTGGAATATGCCACGATGCTCTTTGAGGGCATACACGGTTGTCCTTTCCTCTGAACTGCAGGAGGCAGGCTCTCTCGGGTTCACAGTTGCTTGTCTGAGGCGGACAGATCCTCTTGCTCGAGAATCCTCTTCTCCTGTCCTTCTTTCCCGTTTGCAGTACCTACAGATATAAAAGTGTTTTTGTATACCAAAAGCAAGTATTATACCTACACAGAAAACCACAGGTACTATGTTTATACTTTTGTTAACTCACCAACTCGAGAAGTTGTTGCCGTGTTCGCGACCGCGGAGCTGAAAGTGAGGTCTTCTTCATCACCGTGGCGTTGTTTAAAACAACCTGACGGATGTGGAGGTTACGCTTTCATAACCGAGACTCCAGCGCTCGGTGGCCGGACCCCCATCAATCCGCCTCGATCCACGGTACTCCTCGCAAAGTTGGACGAAGAGTGCCTCACAAACCCGATTGCAGTCTGGCCACTGTGCTGGGCTTCTCCCTCCTGCAAAGCTTCTGCAAAGGTATTGGTTGCATTAGTGTAGTACAAGACATGATGTTATAGCATGCAGCATGGTCATGCTTGCTCAGATAAACATACGTACCGCTTTGTACTCTCCACACCAGGCGCAACAGCCTTTTTTGACGTCCTGAATCTGCCATGTGCGAGTGTATCCTGGTGACGTGGGGGGTACACTGTGCGACACTTGTCAAAGTCTGACCAAACAATTCCACAGGGGAAATATTTCAATCAGACCTCTCCTCCCTTGACAGGGCAAGACTGTGTTCTTTTAATTTAAATAAAACAGTCAAGTCCTGGACTGCTTGAAAGCCCTCAACATTGTCAGGTCCAACCGAGTCCTAGAATTAACAGAGCGATTCAAATCAGATATGCATTTTAAATTGTAAAATATTATATCCATATTAAGTAAGTAAACATAGAACTTAAAGTTTATGAAGTTTACAATGTTGTCCAAAACATAAACCTACATCATGACTGGTGGAGCCCTGAGCTGATGTTGAAGGCTGTTCATCTACCAAAGTAGTAAATAATATACCCCATTCTGAGCGGTTTTCAAAACAAGTTGCATCCGGTGGCCTGCAGGGGGCGCGGGCAGGTGGGTGTACATAGTGTGTATCTATGGGAGGTATATTCTCCATGTAAGTTCGAAAGAATGTTGTCGTTCATGTGCGCATGCGTGTCGGCAGCGGTGGGATTGCCTGTAAATTCGAAGGAATGTGGATGGGTTAATATGCAGATTGGCTTGTGTGTGTGTGTGTGTGTGTGTGTGTGTGTGTGTGTGTGTGTGTGTGTGTGTGTGTGTGTGTGTGTGTGTGTGTGTGTGTGTGTGTGTGTGTGTGGTCCTAAAAAGTTTATAATGGGTGCTGTATGCTATAGGGGTTGCACACAGCATTCAACAGGCTGCCGGCATTGTTCATTTTTGACCCGACATGGACCGCTCATCTGAAGAAACCCGCGGATCATGCAGTGCAAGTGGTGCCGCTAAGGACCCTTGTTCCATGGGAGTGTTGTCTTCTCCAGGCCCGTCCGGTGTTGTACCCAATTCAGCACCCCCCGCGTCAGATGCACCCCCTCGCGGGAGCGCGCACCACTCGCTTGATCGGAAAGGAAAAGCAGTTCGACTAAACAAACGCAGGGGAATAATACTAAGCTACGATTTAATTTATTTTGTGAAAAGAGATTGAAGAGAGGGAATACAAGTGATTATACAGTCTTTAAAACTGTTCTATAAGGAGTTACAAACAACCGATGTTTTTTCTTCCAAAAAACTCGAACGAACGAGTTTTTTGGGAACGAACGCAAAAAAACACCTTATTGTTCTGTGGAAATATATAGCCTACCCCAGCCATGACTACAAAATGAATTAACTTAATTTTGATTTGAGCAAGTTGAATGTATTTGAAACGGCGTTTCACAAGACTAAATATGATTCTAGCATTTCCTGAATATCTCTTGATGAAAATGTAATGTGATCTGTGCCTGATAGACAAGTCATAACCTTTGTGTGTTTCTCACCATTAAAGGGCAAATTCTCTTCATCAAATAGCTACACATTTGTTTTTGTGAAATTAAAACATTTTTTCTTGCTGTTGTTTATAAGATAAAATATAATAAACCAATTTCCACATCCACCACTGACTTATCTGTTGTCAGACCTACTTTCAAACTCATACAATATCTTGGCACCAATTGCATGCAGTTAAAAGCACCAATAGTGAGGTCAAAGGAACAAAATGATGCAGATGGGGTGCATTTCATGGCAGGCCTTGTGTTCCATTTCCTGTGATATGTACCCCCAGCATAACTCTTACTGTGAAGCTGTCACATACACTAAACTGACTCTGGTTACACATACTAGTCTCATCTGCGTAGCGTGAAAAGCATTTGATGCTGGGATCAACATAATTCTTTTTAAGAGGAGGGGGTGCCTATTACAACAGGCTTTGTTTTCCACCTGACAGAATAAGCACCCCCTTTTAATTTTTTCTTGGAAGGTGGCAGATGCATGAGACGGACTCCCCTCATCAGTATCAGTCCTTTGACTATACTCTGAAAAAGTATTTTATGCTGGGAGGAACGGCAACACATCTCCCACTACGATAGTGTAATTCATACCTGGTGATGACATATTCTCTCTAGAGTCTTCTTTTGGGAAATGTGCACACAAAGTCATAGGGAACATTTACATAATTTATTGTGATGGAAAAAACACTTTGACAATCAACACATCACATCTAAAAAAAAACAAACAAAATATATAAATAATATAAATATTCTAACAATATACAAATATATTCAATAAATAGCAAGTGGCGCCATTATTCACAAGCGAGACACAGGTACTCCTCATCCACTGGAGGCCAACCTACACAACCGTGGTGGTACCACCTCTGACAGACGTTACAGCAAATCTGGGGAAATAGGGAGGGGTAGTGGTATGCAAGTTTTATATTATAACGTGTCCTCTTAAATATAGAATAACTCTAATTTTATTGACTAATAATATCTTTAATATTAATTCAGTTTTTGAATGTTCTCACCAACATAAGTGTTTGTGTTCGGGCTAAAAAAATATTTTGTCCAGCACATAATAGAAAGTAAGTAATCTTAAATGTCAACACAAAACGAGCACAACATAAGCAATGTCTTTATTAATAGATGCCGATGATGCATAAGATTGTTGTAATCAATTGTTGTAAATAACCAGGGCAACCATGACAATGATGAAGTAAAAACTATTCCTTTTCCTTTTTTAACATTTTTGAAAGCGTATGAAATTACCCATTGTGTTTCATCCTGGTGCTCCATCCCACAAAAGAAGCACACGTTGCTCAGGTCATCTGTTAAGACAAACAATATTGGACAAATATGTTCAGATTAATACAATTTGCATTGCACAGTATTAATCGACTGTCTTACGGTTGCATATTTGTGAGAGAACATGAATAAAAAACAACAACATGAAGTGACTGACAAAAAGGAAACACCTGATTCTCTAAGGAGGGAATTGGCTATCTCTAGTCTGAACTTGTCCACTGCCTTCTGTGATGTGTCGATGTCCATTGCCTGCCCTTGTAAAATTTTCTCTGCAAACTGAAGAGAACTTTGATTAAGAACATGTAATAAGCATTGCATGGTCTATGACCGCCTGCCCCAATTCATTAAATACAAATCAAACAAATTCTAAGTATTACCTACCTATTAAACCTACGTCAGGATGTCTAAAAGCAGGTCAAGACCTTCACTGCAATTGCTACTTAATTTGAGTTTGACAATAATGTTTCCGTAACTGCATTTCACACTCACTTTTAAGGCCAGGACACCACAGTATTGTGCCATCTCTTTGATGGCTATGGGGGAGAGTGCTGCATGTCCACCTGGAAACGTTGCAGCCCTTTTTCCTCATGAAGGCTCTAAAGTATGTAAATAACACATGTGTGAAAACTGTTGTACATCATTTAGCAACTCATAGAAGAGCTACTACATTTAAGAGTCAAATTTACCTTGTTGACTCCAGGCACGTTTGGATCTTGCCTTTGGATTCCCCAAGTGGATCCGGGTCCATGGCACTGGTCCGACCTCCCATTGGTCCGACCTCCCATTAGTCCGACCTCCCATTGGGTCCGACCTTCCCATTAGTTCGAACTCCCATTAGTTCGAACTCCCATTGTTCCGACAATCGGAGTAATGAGAGTTCGAACTAATGGGACGTCCTCATTAGTTCGAACTGGACTAATGCATCTCTGTAATCTAAACAGACAGGTCGGATATTTGTTGAGGAGCTGCCAACTTGAAATTTTTAAAAAATGTCCTTTCACTGTAGGCCTACAGTCTGTGTTTGATTAAATAAACGGAGTTAAAAAGGCACGAGCACGCACTGACCAGGTTGAGCACGCCACCAGATGCGCATTTTCTCCGGCCCTCAGCTGTGTGTCTTTGTGTGTAGCTCGTGTGTGTGTAGCCTGTGGTGAATGTGTGCATTAAATTCCTCTGTTCAGCATCTCTGTTAAGATGAATAAACACAAATCTCCCCCACAGAGCGCGAGGCCTGGCACAGAGGTGCGCGCTCTGGCGCGCATCTGGCACAATCGGGTTAACGGCACCGAGAGGAAACTGGCTCCGCTCCGCTCCGTCCGCGCGGCGCGTGCGTGCGTGCTGTGTGTGTGTGTGTGTGCGATGTGCGTTTCCGAGAGCTCCTCTCTCTCTCTCTCTCTCTCTCTCTCTCTCTCTCTCTCTCTCCTCTCTCTCTCTCTCTCTCTTCTCTCTCTCTCTCTCTCTCTCTCTCCTCTCTCTCTCTCTTCTCTCTCTCTCTCTCTCTCTTCTCTCTCTCTATTTGCTTTATTGGCACGACTGTGATATACAATGTTGCCAAAACATTGGGACAGCAGAGTTAAAACAAACTCTCAGAGAGAGGGAGAGAGAGAGAGAGACGCATGCTCGCAATGAAAGCGCTTGTCAGAAAAGTAGAGGATGACAGGTCGAACTAACGGGACCACCCATTGGTTCGACCTTCCTATTGGTCCGACTTGTGGTTGATTTTTGTCGGAGTAACGGGAGGTCGAACCAATGGGAGGTCGGACCAGTGGGTATTTTGTCGGAGTAACGGGTATTTTGTCGGAGTAACGGGAGGTCGAACCAATGGGAGGTCGGACCAATGGGCATTTTGTCGGACTAATGGGAGGTCGGACCAATGGGTGGTCGGACCAATGGGCAGTTCCCGTTGGATCCAAGAAAAGGCTTATTTTTTCACGTGGGTACATCACCTTTTATTATTCACATGGAAACACAACATAAATTAGGAAAACACCCTGGGCATTAGTGATATTAGTGAAATTCTATAATGTTGGGCAATGCTGCTCTTCTCACCACCAACATCCAGTGATGGTTGTCATTCACAATTCCGACTATGACTTTGTGTGCCATTGGATCAATCTGAAAGAAGTTAAAGGGGGAAAAAAATCATAATCTCTTTAACTTGAAAATGCACATTTGTAATATTTACAAAATGCAAAGTCATTTCACTCCAGTACATACGCGGATTTTTCTGAAATTTCTTTTCCATATTGAGGTCATTGTGAAAGTGTCAATGACCGCACCATCTCCAGGATTGCACTGGTTGTACTGACGCAGTAGCAAAGACAAATACGCATTGATCACCTATAAAAAATGTTATAAAGATGTCATTAGTATTACACAGTGGCAGTTTCCCTGCAAAACTATCAACTACATTGTTGTAGTATTCCTGATTTTCCTTGCATGTTTTAAGGTCATTTTATTTCTACACAATATACTCTAAATGTCATTACTGAAGTATTACCCAATAGGGAGTGGAAATTGATGAAGAGTTTGATTGAAGAGTATTACCTCACTCTCCAGCTCCTTGTCCGGACCAGTATTCAGAATGTCGCAATAAAACAACTTGTATGGGCCCACTTTGGAAAGAAGTACATGAACATCTTTCCCTGCCCATGCCTCCTGAACATATGGAGCTGGTGAGGTGGATGTGGAGGCTGGTGCTGCTGGTGGGATGGAGGCTGGTGGGGTGGAGGCTGGTGCTGCTGGTGGGGTGGAGGCTGGTGCTGCTGGTGGGTGGAGGCTGGTGGGGTGGAGGCTGGTGCTGCTGGTGGGGTGGAGGCTGGTGCTGCTGGTGGGGTGGAGGCTGGTGCTGCTGGTGGGGTGGAGGCTGGTGCTGCTGGTGGGGTGGAGGCTGGCGATGCTTGACCTGCTGTTGTAGCTGGTGCTGCAGAGGTTGGTGCTGCGGAGACTGGGCCCAATGATGCACCGATTTTGTGGGGGATTCGGGGCTGCTCCACCTTTGCAAGCTGAAGGTGGTCTACATTAACTTTATTTATGACAGTCCCACCTTCAGCCAGCAGATCTGCACTTTTCCCCTGAAGTGCCACCACGGTGAAAGGGCCAAGAAAGTTTGGCTCCAGCTTTCCACCTTTCCTCTGCTGACTTCTCACATTCTGCCTGCCACACCTTGTCCCCTACTTTTAATGCTGGTTTAGCAGCACCGTGCTTCATTCGTCTCCTGATTTTCTCCTGCTGCTTGGAGATGTTGCCCTGGAGAATGTCCTTGATGTCGTCAAGGCCCTTTATGTCCTCCGACACAGCTTCCTCAGCCACCACGTCTTCAACACTGCTGTCAACCTGTGAACAAATGTTTTTTATATTCTTTCAGCCCATGTTTTCAACACTGCATCGATAGACATAAAATTATATTGAGACATGTGTCTACTAACCATGAAGCATCAACATGAATGGGGAGAACTTAGTTGTAATCTGCTTTTTGGTCCTCAACCCAAACATGACCGCATCCAGGTACTGATCCCAACTCTGAGGTTTGTTGGCCACCAGCTTGCCGAGAGCTCTAAAAAAAAATCAGAATTTGAATTGACCATAGGCATCTCACGAAAATATTTGTGATCCCATTTGCATTTGCTGCTGTACGACCATATGGTATAGGTACAATATATGATGATAATGTACATTAAATATTTAATGAATTCATGTTAAATCAACCATTTGTATTGTACCTTTGTATTGTACCATTCATCCTCTCTACCAGCCCATTTGTCTGAGGATGATACGGTGAACAAAGACTCCTTTTGATTCCCAACTTTTTGCAAACTTCCTTGTTAATCTGTTTAAAAAGAACATACTCTATATTGAACAAAACACAACTGAAATATTTCTGCAATATTTTTTCAAAGTATTTTTAACTTACATCATTCACAAACTCCCTTCCTTGGTCCGTCAGGATCCTTTTGGGAGCCTAGAACTGGTGAAAGGATTTGAGTATGCATTCCGTCACCTCAGCTGCCGATTTTCTATGGAGAGGATAGGCTTGTGGCCATTTGGTCAGGTAGTCTACCATCACACATATGTACTCGTATCCACTGTCAGTTTTTTTCAGTTTGCCAATTAAGTCCATCCCGATGAGCTCAAATGGATGTGTAACCTGAAAAAAAAAAACAGTACAAAATAAAATTATACATTTCTGTAGAAATCTTCTCCCCATAAAGGGCAGAAGATGGTAATTGGGCACTGAAAACAAAACCAGTTTGGTAACTGCTGTGAAGTATATAAAGATATTTATGTATTTTTATCTGTATGGCAATATGTAATATGTTTTGTGATAAAACAGGCATTGATTTTTAGAATGTGTCAACACCAGCTACCTTTATTGGGGTATACTCCACCTCCTGTTTAATGATATGAGCAGCTGCCTGGCACACTGCACATTCTGACACCTGAAACATGAAATAGTTAAATATCTGCTGGCATTTATTATGTCACTTCATATTTGAGTCGAACATATAGGCTAGAACAGGTTTTAGAACATATGTCATGTGATCTGTTTTTTGCTATACATGCTGTCCTATCTTTATGTGTAACGTGATGAAAGTAAATAGAAACCAACATGTGATGACGGAGTCACGTTCAATGTGTATGATGCTTTAATCTACGACACATTGATTAGGCATTCATCTTGAGCCATACGAAGGTCCTTAGTAACACTCTGCCTAGTTAATAGGCGATCTCGGGTCTGTCTGTTGTCAGCAGTGACACTCTTATAGCTGTCATAAGTTCCTAGAAATGTTGTTAGTCTCTATGGCTCTGATCGTCTGCGTGCGCATAGGATTCTTTAAGGAGCTCAAGTATAGTATCACCACTAGGTAATGGGATTGGTCCCCCCCCCCCCCCCACCCCTTCAATTGCAGTGCTTACTTACCCATTTATTGATGTCATCTGTCATTCCAGGCCAGAAAAATCGGCTAGAAATGGCATCTCGGGTTTTTCTTTGACCAGCGTGACCACCTCTGGAGCTGTCATGACAGTCCCTAAAAATGTTGTTAGCCTCCTCTGTGCCTCTAACCACTTTGGTTTTCATGGCCTTTCCAGGACCCTTCAAAAAGTATAGTGATCCACCTAGGAAATTAATTGTAACATACATTAACATCAACAAATGTATTATACATTGCAAAGTCGGAGACCTAGGCTACAATTAAATCCACGTAAGCGCGTGATGTATAGGCTGTAGGCCTATTCCAAGACATCCATAACTCACCTTCGAGAATAAACTTTGTAGCCTTTCTCCGAACTTCATTTTTTTCTTTCTTTGTTATATTGGGCAAATATCGGCCTTCAGATTTGTAGTCCAAAATTAATTGGTACAGTGTTGGATCCATTGCTTAAAATTGTTAGTCAATAGATTGCTTTCAATTGTCGGTCAATAGCTACTGTCGTCGGTCAATTGTTGTTGTCGGTATGGATCAAATAAGGCCTTAATGGCGTTCCCAAAAGTGTGTCGTCTCTATGGAGTAGCGTCATTTCCGAAATGGGATAATATACGCCTAGGCTACAATTAATGTATTCAGTAGCTATCACATGCTGTGTAAATGTATATAAATTATAATAGAATGACTAGATATGGCTACATTAATATCATTTGATGCTCTTAATTATAGAAAATTAACCTTTATTTTGTGTT
>OLKM01003667.1:0-14335 GCA_900291075.1 Melanogrammus aeglefinus | reverse complement strand
TTTTTAATCTGTATGGCAAATATGTAATATGTTTTGCCGATAGAACAGCCCATTGAAATTTTTTAAGAAAAAGTGTCAACACCAGCGTACCTTTATTGGGGTATACTCCCCTCTGTTTTAATGATATGAGCAGCGCCTGGCACACGTGCACATTCTGACACCTGAAACATGAAATAGTTAAATATCTGCTGGCATTTATTATGTCAACTTCATATTTGAAGTCGAACATATAGCCTAGAAACAGGTTTTAGAAACATATTCATGTTGATCTGTTTTTGCCTATAACATGAATGTCCTATCTTTAATGTGTAAACGGATGAAAAGTAAATAGAAACTCATGCTGCCTCCCCCCCCCCACCCCCTTTCAATTGCAGGTGCTTTACTACCCCGATTTTTATTGATGTCATCTGTCATTCCGAGGGCCAGACAAATCGGGCTAGAATGGCATCTGCGGGTTTTTCTTTGACCAGCGTGACCACCTCTGGAGCTGTCATGACAGTCCCTAAACAATGTTGTTAGCCTCCTCTGTGCCTCTAAACACTTTGGTTGTTTCATGGCCTTTCCAGGACTCTTCAAAAAGTATATAGTGATCCCACCTAGGAACATTAATTGTTAACATACATTAACATCAACAAATGTATTATTACATTGCAAAGTCGGCGGACCTAGGCTACAATTAATCCACGTTAAGCGCGTGATGTATAGGCTGTAGGGCCTATTTCCAAGACATTCATAACTCACCTTCGAGAATAAACTTAGTGCTTTCTCGACTTCAGTTTTCCTTCTTGTTATATTGGGCAATTATCGGCCTTCAGATTTGTAGTCCAAATTATATTGGTACAGTGTTGGATCCATTGCTTAAGAATTGTTTAGTCAATCAGATTGCTTTCAATTGTCGCTCAATAGCTACTGTCGTCGGTCAATTGTTGTTTGTCGGTATGGATCAAATAAGGCCTTAATGGCGTTCCCAAAAGTGTGTCGTCTTCTTATGGAGTAGCGTCATTTCCGAATGGGATTAATATACGCCATAGGCTACAATTAATGTATTTCAGTTAGAGCTATCACATGCTTCGTGTAAATGTATATATAATATAATATATAATGAATGACTAGATATGGCTACATTAATATACATTTGATGCTCTTAATTATAGAAATTAACTTTTATTTTGTGTTTGTGTATTACTTGATATGTTTTATGCAGGTAGTCTGCGTGATAGTTGACAGCCAATGAGATAATAAAAGGGACGTGAGAGTGTGCGTGTAGGCCTATTTCATAGAGCGCATGTATCAATAGGAGATTTTCCTTCCAGTGAGAGAAGAAGTTTGTTCCAGGGTAGTGAACAGAGCTGATTCCCCACTGTGTATATATTCCCACCGTTAATTCTTTTATCAGACTAGTTCTGGGTTTTGTGCGCTACAACTGCTGCACATTATGCATCCTTTGCAGCTAACAAATTTACTATGCTATTATGTTAAATGTAATGAAATAAAGTAGTTACACTACATGAAGGGGCAATGCAATTAATTTTCTCTAAGCTACTTATGTTTAAGATTAGATTTAGATATCAACTTTATCTGTCATTTGCAACAGAGTAAAAGGTACTGAGACAAACGAAAATGCAGTTTAGTATCTAACAAGAGTGCAAAATAAGCACAAAGTGCAGAATATGTGCAATATGGAATTGCATATGGTAATATGGGACAGTGGTATATAAATAATGAGATAGTATATAATAAGATTACAGTGTATGTGCAATGTGAGCAGTAAGGTTGTAAACTATGAAAATACTATAAATAAGGATATATACAGTATGGATAGATATGTAACACAGAGTAGTAAAATATGAACAAAGACTATAGACATGAGAATGCACAGTATGAAGTAGGATATGTGCAGTACAATATAAGACTATAACATGACTATAAAAGTGAGCAGCAGTTTTGCTAAATAGCAGAGGGGAGTGCAGATCAGACTCTGTATGTGAAGTGCAGTTCAGACAGGTGAAGAACCAGTGGTGTGGAGTGAGTGGAATGAGGTAGAGGGCATAAGTGGAGTACAGTAAAACAGTATAAAGCAGTCAGTGCAAATGACCAGGTGGGTCAAGGTACATGGCCGTCAAGGCCGGGAGGAGTACAGTCACTGGGGGTCGATGTGCCGGGGGGGGGTTGATTGATGTTGCCAGGGTTTCAGCGGCGGGTGGGGGGAGGTGCCAGAGTTCAGCAGAGAGAGACAGCCCCAGGAAAGAGGCTGTTTCCTGAACACTCTGCCTTAGTCGGGAACGGTTGGGGTGGGAGCTGTACTTGGTGATGCTGCGCGCGCCTCGCACAGACATCTTCTGTGTGCTGGGACAGCCTCGATGGTGGGGGTGAAGGAAATGTTGCCTACAATTTTCTATCATTTTTCATATGCCAATAATACTATTCAGTGTAAAAATAAAAACTAATTAAATTCAAACAATTACATTATTTTCATGAAAGTGGTGTGTTTTTCCCAGCAATCACTACTGGTACTGTACACAACAGACTGTTGAGGCGGAGTCCATTTTCATAAATTCTGCCACCTTCCTTTGGAAAAGTTAAGAGGGGTGCGTTATTCTGCCTGTTGGTGAAAATAGGCCTGGGCCGTGATATGCACCCCCCTCCCCCTTTAAAAATAATTTCTGTTGCATCGCCAGCATCAAATGCTTTTACAGAATTACAGACGAGGGACTACTATGAGTAATAAGCAGTGTGTTTATCATGCATGCATGTGCCACTTTCCTAAGTAAAAGTTAAGAGGGGGTGCTTATTCTGCCTGTTGTGAAAATAGGCCTGGCGTGATATGCACCCCCCCCTTTAAAATAATTCTGTTGATCCCAGCATCAAATGCTTTTCAGAGTACAGACATGGGACTAGTATGAGTAAGCATGTGAGTTTCATTGCATGTGCCACTTCCTCTAGTAAAAGTTTAGAGGGGGTGCTTATTCTGCCTGGTTGTGAAAATAGCCTGCATAATAATGCACCCGCCTCCTAATTTTTTTCCTGTTGTATCCCAGCATCAAATACTTCTTGACAGTAACACACATGGGACTATTATGTCTAAGCAGAGTCAGTTGCATTCATGATTTCTGTTTGATCCTAGCATCAAATGTTTATTCACAGCTACGCAGATGAGACTAGGTATTGTGTAACCAGAGTCAGTTTAGTGTATGTGACAGCTTCACAGTAAGAAGCTATGCTGGGGGTAGAGACATATCAGAGGAAATGGACAACAAGGCCTGCCATGAAATGACACCCCCATCTGCATCATTTGTTTCCTTGACCTTCACTATTGGTGCTTTTAAACTGCATGCAATTGGTGCTTGCAAGATATGTATGAGTTTGATAGGTCTGACAACAGTATAAGTCAGTGGTGGGGATGTGGAATTGGTTTAATTATATTTTATCGTTTTATAAAGCAGCAAGAAAAATGTACATTAATTTCACAAAAACAAGTGTAGCTATTTGATGAAGAGAATTTGCCTTTAATGGTGAGAAACACAACATAGGTTATGACTTGTCCATCCGGGGATAGGATCACATTACCATTTTCGCATCAAGAGATATTCAGGATCAGAAGGCTATTGTTTCGACCTATATACAGGTTTACCCATTTAAAAGCACTTACTTTTGAACCTATGAATATGCAAGCAAGAAATGCTAGAATCATATTTGTAGTCTTGTGAAATGCAGTGTCAAAATACATTCAACTTGCTCAAATCAAAATTAAGTTAATTCATTTTTGTAGTCATTGGCTGGGGTAGGCTATATATTTCCACAGAACAATAAGGTGTTCTTTTGCGTTCGTTCCAAAAAACTTGTTTTCGTTCGGAGTTTTTTTGGAAGAAAAACATCGGTTGTTTTTGTAGGTCCTACTCTTAGTAGAACAGTTTTAAAAGACGTGTAATCACTCTGTTATTCTTCTCTTCCATCTCTTTCACAAATAATTAAATTCGTAGTATAGTATTTTTCCACTGCGTTTGTTTAGTCGAACTGCTTTCCTTTTCCCGATCAAGCGAGTGGTGCGCGCTCCCGTGAGGGGGTGCATCTGACGCGGGGGAGTGCTGAATTGGGTACAACACCGGCTCTGCACCGAACATCGGGGGCGTTGAAAATCAGTCGCCTGCGGGTATGTCTGGCTTTCATACACCGGTGTCTAGCAATGTGTATAGTAATGGAGATGAGGCTCTGCTTAACGCTCCACTCAAAAGAATGAGGCCTGTTTTAGGCATGAGAGACCGGGGTGCCAGGGATTCATTCACACACATCGGCGAATATGGCTTGGAGTACGTAATATCATGGGTTGATGGTCGGGTCATATTAAAAGCTAAAGATTGTGCTGCAGAATGGCTGCTAAACGCCCGAGATTGGGGTTTTTTCTTTGAGGATTTAAGCCCCATGCTAGACGGCGTCCGGAACACATGGAATGGAGGACCCTATATTTTCCAATGGACTTTTCTGTATGAATCGCGGCTCCATCGCATGGAGGCGAACTACCATACGAAGAGACCGCACAAGTTCATTTTTTTCAGACGCAGCGCTGATACAGATGAGCTAACGCCCCGTGCCCACTACCTCCATCAGTTGTCCGTTGCCCATTGACTTTGAATGGGGACGGACGCGCAATGCATTGTGGATCCGTCCGTTCAGTTGGAGCGTTCGCCACCGTCAGAAAGTTTAAAAATTTTCAACTTTTTCGGCAGCGACGGATCCGTCATCCAATCAGATCGCGTATGCAAATTTAAGCACTGTGACGCGACTCGGGCTCGATACTGGAAAGCGGGAGAGCGGCGGAGAAGTTAATTTAAAAAATGGAGCGGGAAGCGATTTGATTGGCTGACGGATGCCTCTGCAAAGACTACTCCCCCATCCGTCAGCCACGCCTTCCCACGTCCGTTGACTGATGGTGCAGTGGGCACGAGGCGTAACACCGTGCTATGACAGACATTGCAGTGGTGGTTCCCCTCTACGACCCCGCACATTAAAATCTGCTGATTGTTTTGATAATGTCTTTCTCATGCAGTGGGGCGACTTGCCTGCATTACTTACAATTTTTGCGGCGATTGATCCTATGGTTAAGGCGAATGAAGATCCATGGCACACAACTGTTGATGAACATAGAATGTGCCTGTTTGAGTCAACTGGGGGTGATGATGGGGTATATGGTGTGTTGGAGTATGTTTAGGGTTACATTAGCATTAGAAATGTTTTAGTGGTAGAAAAATGGGTTGACATATTAACAGTGTTATGTGTTTTTTCTTATTCTGATATGCTATGTAGAATAATATTATGCATGATGTGTTTTTTATTTTTTATTCTAATTGTATATTTTGATCGTTATGCAGCACAGGTCTATGATGAGCATATGCAAAGTGGGGCCGTGGATATGGAGATTGATGGTTTAGAGGCCGTACAACCCGGACACGACTGGCTTCAAGAGTATGCCCACTATCTGGCTGGATTGAATCTGTCCTTCCTCCACCGAGGAGGGGTCAGTGCGTTGGAGAAGGAGCACTCACTAATGGGGGAGGATGGATGGCCCGTATCCTCTCAGATTCGCTTGAACCCTGCTTCGCTGGCTGTTCTGAGATATACCATTGGTGTCTGTGTGGTGGCGATCATCTCCAAGAAGAACCAAGCAGCATGCTGGGGATGTCTGAGCGACTGCCCGAGCCAACGCCGTCATTCATGTCTGCAAGGATCGACACAGTATCACTATGAATCCCATTACGATGATATAAGTGATGTGTTGGATAGATATCCCTTCCAGCTACTTTTAGAAACTGTTTTAAAGAACACCACGGGGCAGTCTGTCCCCCCTGGAAAAATCTTGGGGGTGGTCGATTCTATGCTGTGTGATTTATTAGCCGAAACATATGTTGTGGATAAGCTGGATTTGATATGCGATGAGGGTGTGATCGCTAAACATCGGAGTATGATATTTGAAGCCACACAAATGTGGCGCCGTACATTGTCGTTAGGTAGTACAGGATTGGGGGTCACCAGCCGTTTATGATGGGTATTTTGTTCTCGTATGCTTATGGTGGGGATAGCGAGTCTGTATCAAACAGGTTAGCCGCTTTGATGCATAACACTATAGAAAGTGATACGTTTATCAATCATAATGCTTCTATCAAATGTATGTATAAAATTTGGAATGATTTGGTCATAAAATGTGCACGTGATAATCCTACTGATCTAATGCTAACTGAGATATTTAACCATTTCTCCGACGGGGAGCGTTTTACCGCAGGGCTGGTCATGTGTATATGTGCTTTTGTATCTGATGTCTTGAAGTTGAATAAGGCTGAAAAAGCAGAGAGTCTTAGGACTGCTCGAATGGCTGCTTGTAAAATGGTACAGAAAAATAAAACTGTCTGTAAGTTATATCTAAATATTGTCGAGAGTGGATATGTATTTTAAATAAAAGGAGTAACAACTCTGATCAGTGTTTCAGTATTCGTTTGGTCGCAGTCATACGACATGGATAAACTGTTGCATAAAACGTATTATGACCCCGCTGGACCAGGAGGGTATGGAGGCATAAATAAATTACGATCGGCCCGCAAGCATGGTGAGGGGGAAACGCCTCCATTAAAATATATTAAGAAATGGCTGCTGAAGCAGGACCCCTACACTCTGCATGCCCCTGCACCGATACATTTCCGTAGAAATAGAGTATTGGTCAGTGGAATAGATAGCCAGTTCCAGGCGGATTTAGTGGACATGTCTGAGTATGCGGCCGAAAATGACGACGTGCATTTTCTGCTAACGTGTATCAATGTGTTTTCAAAACACGGATGGGTTCGTACATTACCGTCCAAGAGGGCAGTAGATGCCGCTAAAGCTTTTGAAGATATTCTCAAAGAAGGACGCATCCCAGAGAAACTGCAGACCGACGCTGGAAAATAATTTTACAACAAGACCTTTCAGCGTTAAATGGAGCAGTACAATGTTAAACATTTCTCTACATCTAACGATACCAAGGCCAGTATAGTTGAGCGCTTCAACAGGACTCTGAAAACCAACATGTGGAGATATTTAACAGCGGCCAACTCCAGACGATATGTGGATAAACTACAGGATATGGTCCACGCTTATAACCATTCATACCATAGATCGATAAAAATGACCCCGGTCAGTGTCGTTAAAGATAACGAGAAAACGGTGTTTAATACCCTCTACAAAACCACTCAAGAACCGGTGATTGTGTTTAGATATGATGTCGGCGATACGGTTAGAATTTCAAAAGTCAAAGCAATGTTCGAAAAGGATATGAGCAGACGTTTACAGATGAATATTTTGTAATATCACAGCGCATTTCGAGGTATCCTCCAGTCTACAAGCTGCAAGACTATGCTGGGGCCCCTGTCCAGGGAACATTTTATGAGAAAGAGCTCCAAAAAGTGATTGTGTCTAAAAACAAAGTATTTAAAATAGAAAAGATTATAGCTAGAAAAAGGGAGGGGACTAAAAAGCTATTAAATGGTTGGGGTGGCCGGATGCCTTCAATTCATGGGTTTCTGAAAAGACGATAGTCGACGCGTAAAGAGAAATATAGTACAGTATAGTCAGAGTGTACAATGGATAAGGTGGTATCTGGGGGGTTCTATGTGACTCTGGCGAGTAGGCCTAATGCATCGGCAGAAATCTATCCGCAAAATAAGATATGGAATTTCAGAACTAAATTAGCGAAAGCTATACACACCAAGCAACCCTATGAAGTTGGTCTGATTGAGGCTCAGTATCCATGCAGCTGGCAAAGCTTTCCGGCTGCAGACGCTACGATAACCGTTACCAATGGTAAAACATCCAAGAGGACATCATTTCTATTAGTTGGAGGACTCTATGAGAGCATCGGGGCGATATTACTACAGATTTAAACACATGTCCAACGGTAGTATTATACTACACCATGATGGCGTTATAAACCGCATATATAGAAGGAGACGATTTCATAACTGTTCGATTTAAAGGAAAACTGGCTGCTATTTTGGGTTTCAACGCAGGGGTGGCGCACTCAGCCAGCAAGTCACCGACATTTACGGTGGCTGCTACAACATGTTTATTTATAGCGACATTGTTGACCATCAGTTGGTAGGAGATAGTTATGTCCCGCTGCTAAGGAGTATTAATATAACCGACATTAGCAGGAGACACCCCAGATAGCAAGCAGTGGTTGGCCCAACGTTGGCCCAACTGCGTCACAGACGTTGGCCTTACGTCACCTGCCAACAATGGGCCAACGTCACTTTGGCCGTCGGGGACACGTTGGGCCAACGGCATAGCAGACGTTGGCATGAGGTTACTGACTATGGGCCAACGTCATTTTTGCTGGCCATTAATTCAGTTGGCTTATGACCAATTGCCAACGTTGGCTTATAACCAATTGCCAACTTTAGCCATGTTTTTCTCCTTTTAAAATTAAACCTAGCATATTTGAGCTTCTATCTTACAGAGGTCCATTCATATGGGAATAAGGAAGAAAAACAGACAGCAGTTATAACCTACAGGTAACAATATAATTTATTCAACACAAATAAACAAACAAATAAATGAATGAATAAATAAATTAAAAGTCGTCGTCATCCGTGCTGCTGCTGCTGTCCCTGGATGCTGGATCATCACCTGAAGTAAAGAAGATGTTCATTAGACCTACAGATCGGAAGACGTTTGGCTGCAGGTAATGTTTGTTTGTGCCTTCTAATAAAGTTGAAGGGAGTTAATTGGCCTAGGCTACTTTTCAATTGTTGGATGTGTTTGCAATGTTGAGAACGCAGTTGTAAAGAATGCATGTATTGAATGATAAGGGCTGCCATAATGCAGAGCTACAATGTTGTGAAGTTGAGGACAGAAACAATCATATTAGGTTTGATTAGAATTTGTGTGATAAAAAGAAAAAGCGCTGTAGTTTTAGCTTACATTGCAGAGCTACTGTAGACAGTCAGCGTGTGCACAATATGCGTCCTGATCAGACATTTATGATTATTATATAAAAACAATAGTTCTAGGCACATAAACAAAACTAATAACTAAATAATATTTTTTCTTTATAATGTTATTATTTGCAGGTGTCAAGTTGTTTAGTTTTTTTTATTCAAATTAGAATACCCAGTGCGGGAGTAAAAACAAGTAATGCACGGCAACACCTGCATGTCGTGACTCATTGTGTCTTCATTTCTTAAAAGCTGAAGGATCATGAAGCTTTGGCTGTGCATACCTCCTTGCTGTCTCCCAGCTCTCCTCTCCCTCCCTCCACTCCTGTCACCACTATATTTCAGCCAGTTCTTAATGACTGCCTCGCAGTCACTGGCGGTCACTCTCTGCACAGCCGATGCACCTGAACAGGTATTTTTATTTATTTTTTTTAACTTTTGGCAATGCAGTACAGCAGAACAAACCTCATTAGATGCACAACCACAAGATACTTATGTCAGCAATAGAGTGATTTGGTTACACACCTCTTATCACAGCCGTGATCTTTAGGGGCTGCAAAAGCCGCCTTCCTCCCCCCCTCGCCCCAGCCAGTTGAAATGTTGGGCAAACTGGTCGTCCCATTGATATGCCGCAGCATCCTCCTCACCACATCCCCGGGGTTGCAAACCTCCCAGGGTTGTTTGCGAAGGTTATGCAGTTCTACAGATAAGAACAGAATGGAATCAAAATATGTGTGTTCTAGAAAAGAATAACAGTACATATAGAGATCGCTAAGACATGTGACCAAATGGACTGCAACGTCATCAGAACGCAAAGAATTATGGGAATGTTTGGCTCGTTTACATGGGCTAGCATAGCAGGCCAGTGTTGTGGCATGGAAATAATTAAAAATTAGCGTGATAACAGAATACAATCCTACAAAATGCAGCGGGCTAAAGAAAACATTGTCGGACCATACCGCCTAAAACTAAATCATAATGCAAAGACGAGGTATGACGAGAAAATAAAGGGAATCAAAGGACTGGATCCTTACGAGCATAGCGACTGGTCAGGGAACGTCAACCTGTTGCCCAACTTCCAGCACCCATATATTTACAACTACATGATATTAAGTGTTAGTGCGTACACACACGAAGTTTTCAGTAACTTCAAGTCGCTGCAGCAGGCCCAGGTCTTTTTTACAGATGGGTGGGTCCAGGACCTGGAGATGGTAAAAGTGGGGCAGAAAACTGTCGTCCGTTCAAAGGTAAGCTTATGCTAATGTTTTAAGCACCACACTCCTCGTTCTCACTCATCTAACTGCATGCAGTCAGAATTCAACAAACCAACGTAACTTACTAAGACAAACACATCATGCATAAGTTAAATGGTGAATTGTGAAAAAAATGACTCGTTTACTGCTCTTAATAAAAGCGATTTCTAGTAAAACACTGTTGTTGGAGCTACTGGTGCATGAGCCTTTTGGCGGGTGTATGACTGTATGGGCGACTGTTAAATAAAAGATAGTTAGCATGGGTGGGGGGTCGGGGGTGGCTAAGGGCTGCATTAAGATAGAGGGGAGGGATGAATAATGTAAAGGTGATAAATGGTTTACATGTGGGGGCTGGGAGCAGTGTGTTGAAGGGAGTGAGTTTACTGGTGTTGTGGACAAAACAGTGTAGTATGCAGGTAAGCCCATCCATCCCCAGCCCACTTCCAACCACATTGTATCCTGATTGGCTGCATGCATCAAATAGCTCAACGTGTCTTGCTAGTACTGCTTTGTATTTCTCTACAAGCTATTAATAATGCTTTTATGGTCTTAGGTGAATCACTCCATGCGACTCAGCCAGAAGCCCCTACAGCCATGGCATGTCATACTTACAGCATGTGGGGAAGTGGAGAGCGCTCACTGCACTTGTATGGCTGGCGTGGCAGAGAAGTGCGCACATGTGGCAGCCCTCCTGTACAAGATCGATACAACTGTGCGTCTGCGGGGAAATGTGACTCCAACAGATGTTGAAGCATACTGGGTGATGCCCTCCAATATAACCAAAGTGCAGGGAGTGCCTGGCCATACTATTGACTTTACAACAAGCTCAGCCCGAAAAAAGGCACTTGATCGGTCAGTGTGTGGAGACACCAGCACAGCACCCAAGATCCGGACCCGCTCAGGTGGCACATGTTTACCGCAGAAGACACTTGCTGATTTAAAACCCCTCACAGAACTCATGCATGCACACAGGTCCGGACTGTGCTCTGTAATGGAGGAATTCTGCCACCTCTATGTTGACCCCATTCAGCCATGTGTCCTGCCCAAGTCACTGCTGCGTCTTCGCGACCCACAAATGGATGGCTGTGACTTGTCGGTCCTGCTTCAACACTGTGAGGGCCTGACACACCTTGTGGCAGTGACAGCCACAGAGGCAGCTGCACTGGAAAAGAACACAAGACAGCAGCACAAGTCTGACATATGGCACAGCACACGGGCTGGAAGGATAACCGCCTCCATCATACACGCTGTGGTCTCCACCTCCATAACCAGACCAGCAAAGTCAACTGTGCAAAAGGTGTGCTATTCACAGAAACCTTCACTGAGACAGACTGACAGTGGCCCACAGGCCATTAAATGGGGGAGAGAAAAAGAGGCTACGGCAAGGGTCTCCTACATCACACAGACGGAGCAGTGGCACAGGGACATGAAAGTGGAACACTGTGGATTCATAATCAACCCTTCTTTCCCTGAAATAGGCGCGACTCCTGACGCACTTGTGCATTGTGCATGTTGCGGGAAAGGATGTGTGGAGATTAAATGCCCTTTTAAGCACAAGGACCATAACATTCTACAGGCATGTACTGACAAGGAGTTTTGTCTGCAGTTCACAAAAGGAAGGATGGAGTTGAAGCAGACCCACAAGTACTACAAACAGGTTCAAACTCAGATCTTTGTCACCGAGTCACAGTTCTGTGACTTTGTTGTTTGGACGACCAAAAGCCATGCAGCTGTGCGTGTCATGCCTGACGTAGAACTATGGGAGACACTTTTGCCAACAGCACAGACATTTTTTTACAAGGTTGTCCTACCTGAGCTTGTAGCCCGTCACTACACTCAACCCCCACCCCCTGTGCCTTCAGCTGAGCTACCTGTGCCTCCAGCCGATTCCCAGCCCACAGACAAACCCAAAAAACGAGCACAGAAGGGCACAGTCAGAAAAACATTGGCAACATTACAGCCAGGTCAAACACCCAAGCACAAGGTTGTCCCGCCAGCCCCTACCAGCACCCCCCCCTTCAGCTGAGCTACCTGTGCCATTAGTTGATTCACAGCCCACAGACAAAAACAAAAAACGAGCACGAAAAAAGACAATCAAAACACCATTGACCACACTGCAGCCAGGTAACACCCCCCAGCCCAAAAGAAGGGCATGTGAAAAGACTGTGTTGTGGTAACCTGACCTGTCATCCAGGTATGTTGTGAGCAGTGTCCCCCTTTTAATCTGCCTATGTCAACGGTGATCCTGTGTGTTCGAGTTTCATGGCAATATAGTATTGAATCTTGAATCTTGTGGTGCTTTTGCAGACAGCCTGAAGAGTTTGATGACATGGTTGCTTGTGATAATCAGAACTGTCCTATACAGTGGTTCAATTTAGGTTGTGTAGGACTCAGCAGCGCACCAGCCAGAGAAGAGTCATGACTCATGGCAATGCGATGCTTGCACAAGTTGGTTGGTTGTTACTACTTTAAGTTATGCAATTGTGTTTGCAACTAAAGAACACTGATTTTGCACAATTCTTTCTTAATACAGATAAAGGAGGCAGAATTTAATTCAGTTCTTTGTATTTTATTTACAGAGATGGCTAAAAATCCATTACATGTGAGAGTGACATTACAAAATCTTTTTGAAACAAAACACATATTTTACATGTGTATATATATTTTACATGTGCATATTAACATATTTACATGTGCATATTTACATTAGATTGTGAGCATGGTGTTATAATTCCTAACATGACTGCTTTCACAAACAATACTTGGACACATATATTGGTCAAAGCACCAGCACACAACCACAATTTTATCTAACAAAGTCTTATCCTCCCCTCTCACAAGGCACCACAAATCCAAGGGCCGTATTGTGTCATTTTCATTTATTATGTTGAACTTGGAGCGCATTACACCCTATCACTTCGCTCCCCCTGGATCCTGACATGAGCTTATCTTCCTGGGTCTCTTCCCACCATCTTTTGCATTAAGCTTGGCTGTCCTTGGTCCCTGGTGAAAGGCAGGTATTTTCAGTGTAGCGCCCACAAGGGCAAACACTTTCTTAATTATCAAATCCACGGTCCGCCCTACACAAGGTCTCCCAGGCGAGAAGCTTCTGAAGAAAGCCACAGTCTCTCGGTGATCTTCTTATCACTGGGCACACCCCCCCCACCCTTTGGAAATGAAAGAGATCGGTACCTTTGTGGTGTTATGCCAATGAGATATTTCATTGTGTACCTGCTTTTGTAGTTCGAATATGTATGTGCCCTTTGCACGTAAATTTTGTGCCCTCTTTTCAATGGAAAGAGCTCAAAGCAGTCAATAATAACAGTAACAACGATTACCACACGCATTCTAACATACCTGATTGGTGCATGCTTGCTTGTGATACAATGTCGCTTTGGCCAGTACCACCAAAGGGGCTGAGGTGTGCGCAGTACATTGGGTCTCCTCAAAGAACAGATTGTAATGCGGTTTATGTCGGGCTAATGCTCAAACGAGGTGTGCAACATGTTCGACAGCAGAATCAAGTCTTAAGCGCATAAGGGTCAGAGGAGGAAGCATTTGTGAAAAATGGAGAGTTTTCTCTTTCTTTTGTTTTGATTTTGGTTAGACTGGACTGATTGTGCATCAGCAAACACCCTCAACAAACTGAAAGATGGAAGCCAGTGTAGTACTTCACCTTAAATCATTGTCCCTTTGAGAAAAATTCTCATCCAGGCCTTTTTGGAGAGTTCTCCCTTCAGTTTTTCGATTCTCCTCCTGCAACGGATTATTTTCTTTTTGAGTCTAAGGGCCACTTGGTGCACTTTTCGCGGTTATCTGCATTCCCTATGGAGCACCAGCATCCCCTGAATGTTTCAAGTCTCCATATTCTCCTCTTTCTGGCATGCATTGATGCATTGTCTGGGGCTGGTGGTAAGGGGCTGAGTCTCTTGTCCTTCCATCTCAGCCACAGGTGCAGAGTAGTCTGATTGTACATAACAATAAAGAATATAATTTGTCCATCTCTGTACTTGCCTGATGCCCAGGGCCCACTGTTTTTAAACAGGTTAATACTACATGAAAATATCCCGAATTTGAGAAAATTCCATGTTTCCTGCATCTGTGATCAAGGAACGTTTAAATATC
>OLKM01003666.1:15629-32398 GCA_900291075.1 Melanogrammus aeglefinus | reverse complement strand
CGAGGATTTTTATACCGACATAGTCTCCATCCCTTCTCCGCTCAGCCAACGGCCAGACCACATTTTTCCCAACCATTGGTGGACCCGACGTGATTTTTTTTGAACAACGCAACCTTCTGATTCGAACGAGTGGCTGGCCTTCCCCCACTGAGGACGCGGAGAAGGAGACCCCGAACCCCGCAGCCTTGATCCGATCCCTTGCAGTCTCACCTCGGAGGTCCCCAAACAAAAGGTGTAGAACTGTTGATAAAATCGAAGTCTGCATAGTTTATAATAGGACCATTAGGAGGTGAGACGGTAAGGACCGTTACTTGCGGACCTCCCGCGGAGGAACAGATAGAGCCCCAACATAGGGTTAACCTTAGTGAAGACCCCACCAGCAGCCTAAGAGGTACGTTCGCCTCGGGAGGAAAGACGGCTTCTCTGTTAAAGCCAAGTCCCGAGTTATTAATTGTGAGACCCGGATTCTAATTCCGTTGGTACGACTTTATTAATTGTGAGACCCGGATTCTAATTCCGTTGGTACGACTTTATTAAATTGTGAGACCCGGATTCTAATTCCATTGGTACGACTTTATTAATTGTGGCGAGCGCGTTAAAAAAGTTTAAAAAAAAAAGGAAAAAAAAAAAGTTTAAAAGTTTTTAGTTTAAAGTCCCAAGTTTTTCCCTTATTTTGCCCGAGGGCCAACACAAGATGTTTGAAGTCATGTACATGTCATCACGTGGTGAGTGTTCATACATCATGGGGTCTAAAGGGACACACGTTCTTTGTATTCCTCCAATGTTTCTCCACAAGGAGATATGTTTAAGCATTCAATTTACGACATAAAAGGGTATATAATGTAAATAGTTTGGCGTCTTATGATTAAGACATTTTAAGGCACACAGTTTCCTAACACACAAGAAGTTTAGTAAGCAATTTTACTCTATCATATATACTATAGGCATACAAGAAGTTATAAGCATTTTACTCTATCATAGATATATAGGAAGATAAGAGTATATAAGTAACGATTTTACTCTATCATTAAGATATAGAAAGATAAGAAGTTATAAAGTAAGCAATTTACTTTATGTAAGATGTAGGCAAATAAGAAGTTATAAAGTAAGCAATTTACTTTATCATAAGATATATATATAGGCCAAGAGGGAGTTTTTAAAGTAAGCAATTTTACTTTTTCATAAGATATATGTAGGCCAATAAGAAGTATAAAGAAACAATTTACTGTTATATAAGATAAAAGTAGGTATACCAGAATTTAAAAAGGCAATTAACTTTATGCAAGATATAAGTAGGTATAACCCAAAGTTATGATTATGGTGACCTTGTTTGACAGCATGCGTGTTACAGCATGATTCTGAAGTGATTCTGGAACGGCTAGGTGCATCAATTATAGTGATTTCCCTCGGAACACACGTTCAACGCCAAATTCAGAACATTTCTGAACACATTATTTGCGAATCGCCTTTCTTCTCCCTGATATCCACAAGCACTAGAATAAACTTCATCAAGTAAATCTATAATTGACAACATCTTACCAACCATATACAATATAAAACGGATTATCGGTATAGTATTAACTGATATATCAGACCATCTTTCTATTTTTTACAGTTTATACCTCCAAATGAAATAGGTCAAGATATTACCAGGAGTGTTGTTAAGGAACTTCAAGATGTCTTATGTGAAAGAAATTTTGAAAATAATTGATCTAGTATCAATGGAATTCACTTGTCAACTTATGATTTGACTTAAAGCATACTCCTAGTTTTAACAATGAAATCTTTGGCATTTTCAATCAATCCTTGTCCATTGGAAAACAATTCCATTAAGGCCCAAAATCACAAAATCTTGGCTGACCAAAGAGCTCAAAAAAAAGCATATCAAAAAAACACAAACTAGGCCATATAACAAAAACTATTTGACAATCCTCTCCCCTGAACTTTATATGTATTCAAAAGTACAGGAACATAAACTCAACCATATGTTTGAGAAAATCTAAGAGAAAATTCATTACCAACGAGAAATTGAATTACATCAAAAAATGATATGAAGAAGACATGGCCATTATTAATGAGTTTATCAACAAACCCTCATCAAAAATTAATTCTCAGAGCATATTTTATAATAAACGATTCTAGTATGGAGGACCCATTGAAATTGCTGAAAGAATACAATACTTATCCCGCTTGGCTGCAAAAATCCCTCTAACAGACACTCTATTTCTACAGTAACAGGACCTCCTTGCAGTCAATCTAACTGTTTCATTTTCTATGTAGGATGAAAAAAGAATATGGGATATTGTATCAAGTCTAAAGTCAACAAGTGCCTGGTTTGATGATCTCAAATGAAATTAGTGAAGCAGTGTCTCCCCACCATCTGCTAAACCACTGTGTCATATTTTTAACTGTCTCCTTCAATCAGGTAGTACCAGACCAACATGAATTGGCTAAGGTTATTCCATATTTAAAAAATTGTATATAATAGATTAATTGCACATCTTAAAGACAATAACTTTATTGTATGATTATCCGTTTGGTTTCCGTGCCAAACATTCTACCTCTATGGCCCTGGTCCAATTAGTTAATAGAATATCTACAGCTTTGGACAACAAGGAACTCACAATTGGAGTGTTCATTGATTTATCCAAGGCTTTTGATACCGTTGATCCGAATATATTATTAACTAAGCTTCAGGCTCATGGGGTTTCTGGGACTGAGCTTGATTGGTTTAAAAGTTATCTGTTCAACAGGAAACAGTATGTAGTATGGAATGGAGCTAACTCGACTTAAAGTCATCTACAGTGTGGAGTTCCTCAAGGTTCCATACTTGGACCTCTTTTATCCTTATTATATATAATGATTTGCATTTAATATCTGATGAAGCTCTTCTTTTATTGTATGCCGATGACCCAAGATATTTTCATTACCGATAAGATGAACACAGATTTGATAATCGGAATGAATAGGTCTCGATCGGCTGGATAACTGGTTAAATTCAACAAATCTAATCCCTTAATGTAGAGAAGTGTGCTTTCTGCTAATGTTTCCAATGTTAGTTCCTTGGGGTTTTTCATTGACCATGAACTCGATATTGGAAAAAACACATATCACAGGTGTCCATAAATTGGTAGAGAACATTGGGGTATTTGGACGAGTAAGACACGTGCTGTCAAGTCAAATTTGTAGGGAATTTATTTTACTGCCGATATCTTTTCCTCATATCCTATGGTAACTATAGTATGGGCTGTACATACATTAAACCAGTGTAGATTGTCGAGATTTTTCTGTGCACAGTAAAAAAATTTGTTAGATCTGTAACCAACTCCAGTGGCCTTTCACATCTCGCTGTAACAAAATCGGAGCCGTTCCGGGCCGGTTCGGAGCATAGATGCCAGGGTTTTTGGTTTTCACACCGCCTAAGAAGGTGCTCGACCCTAAGACATCGGTTAACTTCAAGCCCCAGTTGTGATTGTGGCAGAACGGGTACTCGCTTTACGCCAGCAGTGGCAGGGGGCGGGGGTTATCTCTTACCGTCATAAACAGGACAATGACGATAGACGGTCAAAGGTTCGTCTGGACTACGTTTATCCATTATCACAGATTCGCTGAATCTGTTGTGTTTGGTTGCCTAAGTAGGGCGCTCTACAGCGATGAAAAGAAACTTGTCACAGCTGCCGCGTATTCCACCCTTTTTGTGTTTGAGAACTGCGAGGTTGCCGGTGATAGCTGGACACGTTATGCAGACGTTTGAAGTGACATTCATGACGTGTGCTCTCTGCCGGCTCCATGGCTGTGCTTCTTCGCAGGTGTGAATCCTGAAGACCTTCGGTCATATCTCGATAAGATCTGGAGTACCGTTTGGAACTGGCCCTAGCACCAGCCCGAACCTGGCTCTCGTTCTTTTGTGGTGTGAAAGCCCCACAGTTGGGACGCTCATAGTGCTCCATTATTTCGATCTGGAGTTCTTACAGCATATATGATGTGAATACTTTCAGATGCGGCTTTTTGTTTTCCCAGTTTTTCAATAATTTACTTCCTCTCTCTTTTAACAGTTCTTTTATAACCAGTCACAGATCCATAGTCATCAGACCGGCTCTGTTGATCTCCTTCACCTGCAATTTTTCGAAGCCAAATCTGTGGACAGTTTCTATTAGGGACAGAGAGCAGCCAGTCGTTTGGAAACATTTTCCAGCTACCTCGGTGTCACTCATCATTTTGCTACTTTTCAAAAAAATCTATATAGCTATATGTTACCTATTTTAGAAAGCCTATGATATAATGTCTGATAAACATATAATGTGAATGCTGATATTGTCTTTTTGCTTGTTAGATTATCATCTTATACTTTGCTTTACGCTTTTTTTTCAAATGGTCTTGTTCACATTTTTTGTAAAATGACTTTGTAGTTGTTTTATCTCTTTAATTTTCTTTGTTGTCTTTTTCTCTTTACTTTATTTTCTTTACTGCTATTGTATTCAATGTCAGGTGGAGATCCTATATAAGCCTCAATTAAACACGACACCTCTCTTATACTGCAGACATTTTAAATGTTGTCATCGTTTATTGATGGTCGTTAAAATAGAACAGCCTTCTGCCAAGATTTGACCTGTTGAGTGTGGATTGTTTGCTTGTGATACCTCCTCACTTGTTGGGTGACATGTAAATAGTGAACAAGATGTCGAGACATGTTAAGTAATGTCATCCCTTGTGCTTTAACTCACAGTGGCTCTTTTCTGTTGATGCCTTCCTGGTATCCGGTGAGAGAAGGCACAGTCAGTGTTTCCATGGCGATAAAAACAGTGTGACGAGATAGAGACGTGACCCACAAGTTAAGTAAAAGACTATTGTATATAAGCCTTATTCAGTTATCAGCTCCTAAAGTCTTCACAGCCCAAACTTACTTCACTAGCACACCCGTTAGTAACTTATATGACTTTAAGCCTCTGGAGGTTAACAAGGAAACGGCACAACTAGAAATAGTGTGCTGATCTTTGTGATGCAAAGTCCTCCTTAAGAGTTTTAAATAACCAGAGTTCTGATTTAGTCGTATGAGATGCATGAGTTTCATGAGATTTTGATCTTCTGCTCTCTCTCTCTCTACTCTCTCTCTCTCGATCCTCATTCATCTCTCTCTCTTTCTTCTCTCGTCATCTCTCTCTACATCTGATGTTTCTCGTCTGTCAGGGTCTGTGTGTGCTCTGTCGTCATCTCTGTGTGTCTGTGTGTGTGTGTGTCTGACTGTAATGTGTGGTGTGTTGTGTCTTCTGTGTGTGTCGTGTCTGTCTCTGTCGTGTGTCCTCTTTTTCTGTGTCTGTGTCTATGTGTGGACGAGATGTCTAGTGTCGAGGACGGAGAGGTGTGAGTGTGAGGACACGGCAGTGTGAGCTGTGTGTATGCAGCTGCTGAAAAGATGACATGAATCCTCCCTGAGCTGATTGATACCAACTCCTATGACTGGGTGGTGCAATAATGTGATTGAGTCCCTGCACCATTAGAACAACAAACATACTCATATGCCTGGTAACCAGCTGAGAATTTCAGTAACAGCTTTCTATATAAATAACCATTATGATGACAGAACATATTTTGGTGCATGCTCTTACCTGTGTATCCAAATCTACATCTGTTTCATGGTGTGCTATTGAAAGAACGACGAAATTTTACAGCGAAAAACTTAGAAACCTTGATGAACGTTTAAATATTATCCAGTTTCAGGAGTTGTACTTACAGCAACGGTATTAGATATGAAGTCACCCCCAGCATCTTGTGAAATGTGTATCTATCATTGTCCTTAAGAAAAACTCTCAGATTAGATGTCTACAGCCGTTTTTCTAGTTGCAGACGTGTTGTGTGAGTCATCGATTCATTCATAAAACTGCATATTCATCATGTTCTATAGACAAGTAGCTGTTAAGAATTATTATTTTTGTTAGATGCTGATTATCAATATAAACTTGGATATAGATTATCAGATCATGCAAGATAATCCAATGATCACTATGAGTCATAGCCTAAAGATTATACAGGTCATGGTATTAATCTGAATAACAGCCTATTAATTAAAATAGCTCCTGACTAATAGGAAAATATTATAACATTGTAACGATGATCATGTAAAGTAGCTCTCTCTCACTTAATTTTTTCAGATCTTCATGCCTCAACAGATAACTGTTAGCAGCACTAACTGCAGATGTGACGTTAATGCAGCTGACTTCCAACACTGCAGTCCTCATATGTCAAGAGTATAGGGTAGAAGTCACCATTTATTGTATGTATCCGCTGTCAGTGATTGACAGATTACTAACACTGTTGTTGATGTGCTTCTGGTATGCATGTGTTATGGATGCTCATTATGTAGCATGAGCATACGGTGAATCGCACCATAAAACAATTGAGCTTCAGATGGCCGTCTATGCTAATTATGCTTCATTACCACCCAAACTAGTTTTCAGACATTGCTGTCTGGTTGTGGTTAATGAGAATGGTACGTCGTGTCTAGCCACTTGTGTTCATGTGAAACTGAAGTGTCAGTTTGATTAGTTTCCATTGGCTTGACTGTACGGTGTGTAGGTGCCAGATGAGATCGTGATAACACGATGTATGTCAAGGTGTCTTTGACCTCTACTTCTGAGTCAGCGAATGAAGAAGAAACCAGCCCACGATCAACAGGACCGCTTACCCAGCGCTATCGACTGACAACCACTTCTGGTTATAGGTGCACCTGTAACACAGATCCAAAGAGTTGACGTTCCTCTCGGTTGAAAGTCTGCTATTATCATGATCATTATGATGTAAAACTCAATGACATAGACCTTATTTTGAAACCATGGAAATGACAGACAGTAAGCACTATTTGATGATAGAATACAGAATATTATCTCCTAGTTTATATAGAGGTTGACTGTGCTATGTATGGCTCAGTTGGTGAGTGTTTGAACCCAATTTGTAACCTCACATTTTTCACTTTTGTGAAAACATGCTTTTTAGAAATTATGCAGATTCGATATCTCACAGGCATTTCAATTTGCAGAACGTTTGTTGTGGCCATGGGTGTCGACATGCGGCTGTGACATTCTGCTCTATCACTGGCGTATGGGAAAGTATTTTGTATGATGCTCCTGAAGTTGTAAAACGATGTGTTTAGATTATCTGTTCATTACACAGCATTCTATGTTTGTCGTCCACTTATGTATCTATAAAGATTAAACTATATATACGGCTCCACTTGTTGCGTTCTAATTTAAAATTATAACGTGATTAACAACCTCGTCGACAGAATATGAACATATTTCAAAACCATTCAACGACGAGGCATATATCAGTAATTTGAATGAGACTCTGCTCCACTTATTTCTTACAACAAAATAACAGCCATAACCTACCACGACAAAAAGCACCATTACTGTAAAGTGAATAGTGTATCTGCGACACCATTTGGAAGCATGGCTCCTCAAGGTAGAGATGAATTACCTTTCACTGTAGTTGAGGTATGGTTGGGATGTGCTTGAGGTTTTCGTAATGCAACATTGGTGGTACGGTAAATAGCCAGATTATAAAACATGAGTTCAGATCTGTCTTGTCCCAGGCCTACATCCCAGCCCAACTGTTTGCAGAAATGCTGCTGCAATGGTTGTGGTTAATGAAGCCGGGCTACGTCACTTAGAAGCCTGTGTTCCTGTCACATAATTCTTGGTAGTGCGATGATTTCATAGGGTTGTTGCTTCGGTGATTGTCGGAGCGCGTTACAGACACATGTTGATGATTCACATGACCTAAACCACATATTAACATGGTGTTGTTCTAACCCCATTGGTAGGTGTTGGTGTTGTCGGAGACCTTGCTGCCTGGAGTTGCTTGAGGCGAGCTGCCCCTAACCCCTACCTGCTCCTTAATGACATGGGTCTGGACTCACTGTTAGTACATCCTGACTAAAGCATCTGCTAAAGTGACGAAATAGAGATTTATATAGTTAACTCTCATTTAGAAATTATGCAGATACATTGCAAATATGTTTTGCTGTGGTGAGTGGCTCTAAGTCTGGTCACACACAGACTGGATTTCAATTTGGTTTTGTGCAAGGGAAAGTATTTTTGCATGCAGAAGAACGTGGGAAAACTTCTGTTGGTGATGCAGTGAGAGATTGTTAGAACACACATACCCAGGTCCGTAGCGTCACATGTTAATGAATTTGGTTTGTGTTCTCTGGGCTTAAATCTATGATTAACTCAAAACCTCTTCACTATATCAAAACACTTGATATAAGCTCAGCCTTGATGCAGAGTGTGTATCCAGCCTGACTCAAGGACCTGCACACATGTTGTTGTTGTTAATAAAGTACATCTCTGATCAGCTCTGCGTTTCTGTGAAACAGAAGTAGGAAGTGTGATGGTTTATTAGTGTTGGTTGTGGTGAGCGTTAGATAGTTAGAATACATAACCTGATGCTCCAAGTCCACAGAGTAACAGGGATAGATAGAAACACACCATTTTAAAACATGACAGTGATAGAATACCGTTCAGTGTGTGTGTGGTTGGTGTTGATGTTGAGGGCCTTGCTGCTGGGCTGGTGATGGCTGATCCACGTGGATTAAAATCAATGGAAAAGAGGAACATTACTCAGACCTTATAACAAATATGCTTTAAAAATATAATTTTAGACAAGCGAGTTTTATCAAGGTTTACAGTTATAACGGAAGGATGTGTGATTGTTTCATCATACTTTAGTGGAGATATCAGAGATCTTACAGGTTCCTCGTGGTAGGCCACTCGTGCCTCCATACCAAGTACTCAGAGTTACATGACAGATAAAGACACCATTTTGAAACATGGCTCCACAAGATAGAGAATTACCTTTCACTGGTGTAGTGGTTGGTTTGGATGTGCTTGTGCAAGTTGTGCTTGCTACTCCATGTGGCAAAAACAATGACAAAACAAAGAGAAACATGGAATAAGTCAACTATCACAATAAATCTTTCCAACAAATACACATTTAAGACTAGCGGTGAGTTTTTTTTCCTACTGATTGTGTGTCTTGGCCAGATTCCTTTCTGATTTATAAATGAAGTTTATGTCTAAAATGTAACTAAACAAACAAACGAAGCAACAAAATATAAGATATGTCTACAGTTATAACTGACGATTTTGGGATGTTCTCCTTATATTTGGTGGTGATAATGTCAGAGATAATCATGTTCCTAATGTTAGCATGCATTCATTGATTCATCCACTACCAAGTCCTCAGAGTTACATGACAGATAAAGACACCATTTTGAAACATGGCTCCACAAGATAAGAGATAAAATACCTTTCACTGTGGTTGTGGTTGGTCTGTTTGTGCTTTCTGCTCCATGTGGGTTAAAATCAAAGACAGAATAAAGACCAACATGGAATTACTAAATATGTGAGAATTTAAGGAATAAAATAATGTAAGAAAATGTCTACAATCATATCTGATATATTCAATGGTAAAGAAAAGAGAAATACGGTATTAGAAACTATCTAAATCACTCTTTACAACAACTACACCAGCTTCAAATATATCCTTTTACAACAGGGTGAGGGTTTTGTTCTGCTGGCGTGTGTCTGTGGGCCAGATATTTTACTGATGAATAACTGAAGACCATAAGACTTGAAGACTATAAAAATGTAACAAATAAATGAATGTAAGAAAATGTCTAAAGTAATAAAGACATCTATTTAAACTGTTAAGTTAATCTCGTTGTCACACAGGATTCTCAAATCTCAATAAGAGGATCCATGACACTATATTCAAATATTAATAATTGAAACACTACACACGTCAGATTTTTCACAAAGTGTTTTAAACCAAAAGTTTTAATTTAGGAGAGTACATAAAAATATAAATACTCACTTATTATTTTTAGATCATGCTGTGCATGATCAACGTGTCCTCCTGATGATGGGAACCCTCTGCAGGTGTAAAGACCTTCATCTTGTTTCATCAAATTCTTTACCACCAGAGAACACTCCTTTGTAACACATAGTCTATTTTTCTTGTTTTCAGACTTAACCTTCCCTCCTACAACCAATCCTACAGTCACTTTACTATTGTTACTGAACAGCCAGGTAATACTGGAACAGTCACTCAGAGCCCCATCACACGATAGAGAGACACAATCTCCTGCTACTAACTCTGTACTTCCATGACCAGAGGAGGTGGGTTTGTAACATTTGTCATTGATTGAAGTATCTGTGAGAGAGAACAATCAGTTATGTTAATGTTTAGAGGACTACACCTTTTGATTTGAATAAATAACTTTGAAGACCATGTAACACCAACACCCACTGATAACTTCACTCTGTTTTTATTAGCTTGGCTATTTAAAGTTGTCCTTACCTCTGCATGACGGAGAAGGATCCATATCTACTGTCTGTCTGTCTGTCTGTCTGTCTGTCTGTCTGTCTGTCTGTCTGTCTGTCTGTCTGTCTGTCTGTCTGTCTGTCTGTCTGTCTGTCTGTCTGTCTGTCTGTCTGTCTGTCTGTCTGTCTGTCTGTCTGTCTGTCTGTCTGTCTGTCTGTCTGTCTGTCTGTCTGTCTGTCTGTCTGTCTGTCTGTCTGTCTGTCTGTCTGTCTGTCTGTCTGATGGCTCATCTACTGCTCACTGTGGAGAGCAAGGCTTCTTATAGCGAGTGTTCCTTCACTTCCTCAAACCTCCAACACTTAACTCTTTTTTCACGAGAAAAAAATGAGAGATTATCTGGTACGGGCATGGACTGTTGAAACAGATCATAAAGTACATTCTGAAGATAAACTTATTTGGGCATGTCATAACATTTCCTATTTGTTTTTAATGACATGTCATCAGTGGAAAATACAATGGTTTCCTAGCACTTAGTAGCATAGGAAGTAGCGAACATGTGAAACACTTTGCTTCTGATCTCAAAAGCAGGGGCTGAGAGACCATTGAGTTGTATCGTCTATTTTTTTTAATATCATTTCAATTTCATGACCAAATGATAACATAAAGCAAAATGGTGAGGAGAAGGCCTATTGTATTATGTTCATTGTGTTTGAAATGTGGAAGAGAAAATCTTAATTTCTATTGGTCATCTCAAATAGTCCTACACAAAACTGTTGATACAGAAAGCATCCGTATTAAACGTAAGTAGGTCTGAATATGTTTTATCTGGAATAAAGGGGAAACACACACGGAAGTATTAACAATTAAAAGAAGAATAAAAAATAGCATTAAAATAACAAAACAAATAAGATATAAAAAATACATAAATCAAAGAAACCATAAAAAATAGGTATAAATAAGATATAGTTATTTAAAACTAAGTTAAAACATGGGAGTACCTTATGAGAGCAATGCAAAAAGATACAGAGAAGATCCACTTAAAAGCAATCATAGATAGTCCACATCAAGTAGGTTGGTTATTATTGTTTTCTATTGGTCCAGTGGAATTAATGTCTCTAGTCTCAGGTTTTATTGTTATTTATTCCTGGATTATGTAGCACAGAATTTAAATCTGTTACTTCTAGTTCGGTATAGGTGCATCCAGACCTAGCCAGCCTGTGGCTAAGCCCCTTTTCCACCGACAGTACCAGCTCAACCCGCCTCGACTCGGCCCGCCTTTTATCCCCTGAGTAGAGAACTGTCTTTTGTTGAGGATTGCACTCGTTGGATTGATGAGCCCTAGAAGTCCAAAGGAATGGAGGAACGAAGGAAAACTGAGGAATGTTGATAGTAATAATCTTAAAACAGATATGGTTTTGTCTCATGCTGTTTCCCCCTCCCTGCCAGAGCCCGGTCTCTGACCCCCACTGTTAGTGGAAGACCCCTGTCCCCTGCCCTCACGCCCCTCCCTGACAGATCTCTGACCCCCACTGTTAGTTGATGATGTGTATCCACTTTCCTCCTGGTATTAATCCCCCTCCCTGCCAACCATCGGTCTCTATCCCTCCACTACACTTGAGGAGTTGATCAACCAATTGATGTGTTTTCCTCTTCATCCTGTCCTCCTCCTCCTCCCTGCTACACCTCTGTCTCCAACCCCAAATGGCCCTCCCCGTCTCACTGCCCATGGATCCCCCTCAGACCAACAGGTCTGGGGCCCATCCTGCCCAGGTATCACACCTCGACAATTGTTCAGCCTAGAGCGTGTGTTGGTGGTTTGTGTTTGGCTTTATTGAATAACGGTAACCCAATAGGAATCAGTTTGTTACACCTTTTTGTATCTAGGTAATGATTGGCGTAGCGGCTAGCCCCGCCCTTGTCATGTGCTGTGATATACTGTTTGTGATGAATTGGGAAGAAGAATGGGAGAATAATAATAGGAGAGCACTAAGGGTTAACACGCAGAAAGAGAGAAGTTAGGTATCCATGAAGGATTCTGTGTTTTTTTGGGGTATCCCATGTGAGCAGGATACTGGATATTCGTTAATAATTTTCAACTAACTAAGTGTCCATCCATATATTTGACGCATTTGGAAGTGTTATACGTGGAGGCTTTCAAATCAAGTTTAACGCAGGTATTTTCTTACAGATATCTTTAATATAATTCTCACCAAGTAACACTTTCTATAATCTGAGACTTCATAATGCCAAACAGAAGATGGTGTCATGTAGAAGCAGCTCAACAAAAGAATGAAGCATGAACTATAACCTCAGATTCACATCTCGCTTTACATACATTTACACACGGTACACGTAACATAACATAACGTGATATTATACAGTCCTTTAATAAGGTCTCACTGTAGCCATGGATGTTTAATAAGAACAGTTGTAGCACTACTTTATCACATTCCCTATCAGTTTAGTCTATGGCGCCCTCTAAAGGCTGTCTAAATACTAGCATTTTGATGATGCCAGACGGGAAATTTGTTTAATTTATGTTTATCTTTAATAAACATTGGAAATTAGTTATTTCCGGTAATTTATTATTATTCACGTGATGAAAAAGAATTTTTCAATTATTCATAAAAAAAGATGTGTTTAGACCTGGAGGTAAATATTGATAATTGACAGTTTTCTATATTTTTATAGATTGTGGTAACTCGGCACGGTAGGTGGACTCATAATAAGGACCAGGCAGCAACTGAGGGTCCAAAGCCTCACACGGCGCTTTATTACAGGGAATCGTGGCCAAATCCACACGTTCACCAAAGTCTATCAGGTACAGCAAAAGGAGGGGGTCGCTCGAAATGTGGCCTATGTGTCCGCCGTGCGGCTCACACCACGGAGTCTGGGTTCTCGGTGTCGTCGTCGTTGTCGTCCTTTCTTCCATTCGACTTTTCTCCTTCTGCTGGTCGTTGGCCTCCTTTTAACACCTGGGTGTCTCCCGCCCAGGTGTTCCTTGTTTCCGCGATTGCGGCTCTCGGGAGGCCGGGATATGTCGCCGGCTGTTGGCCACCGGCCGTATATCCCGGCCTCGACTCTCCCCGAACAGGGGGCGTGGCACCGGAGGAATGCCACACACCCCCCCCCCCCCTTTGCTCACGCCCCCCGTGCGCGGCCTTTCCCCCCCATCTCGGCGGGGAAAGGGCGGTTCGGCGTTGGCGTGTTCGTGTTCCCGCCCCGGCCGATGCTCCACGGTGAAGGAGAACGGCTGCAGGGACAGGAACCACCTGGTTATCCTGGCGTTAGTGTCCTTGGCGGTGGCCATCCACTTCAGAAGGGCGTGGTCCGTCACCAATACGAACTTGTGCCCTAGGTGATAGTACGTTAGTTTAGTAACGGCCCAATTGATGGCCAACGCCTCCTTCTCTACTGTGCTGTAGTTTTTCTCGTGAGGGAGGAGTTTCCGGCTGAGGTAGGTCACCGGATGCTCCTCCCCGTTCCGGATCTGGGACAGGACCCCACCTAGTCCCACCTCGGATGCGTCTGTGTGCAGGGTGAAAGGGAGGTTAAAATCAGGGGTCACGAGTTAGGGGCTCGTGACACGACGGAACGCCCCCCGTAGATCCTCGAGAGGCCTTCCTCGCTGCCTCCGTCCCACTGGACCCTATCCGGGAGGGCCTTCCGGGTGAGATCGTTCAAGGGGCAGGCTAGGGTGGCATACCCCGGGATAAAAGTTGATAGTACCCCACCAGCCCCAAGAATGATCTCACCTGCCTCTTGGTCCGCGGTTGGGGGCCACCTCACCGATAGCTGCCACCTTGTCCTCCTGGGGCCGCACGTTCCCCCTCCCCACCCGGTATCCCAAATAGGTCGTCTCCTCCCGGCCCAACCTGCACTTCGCTGGGTTGGCGGTAAGGCCGGCCGCTCGTAGGCCGTTCAGCACGGCTCGCACATCCCGGACGTGGTCGTCCCAGCTAGCACTGTAAATAATTATATCGTCAATATATGCCGCTGCGTAGCTGCAGTGCGGCCTCAAAACCTGGTCCATCATCCGCTGGAATGTAGCGGGGGCCCCGTGGACACCAAAGGGCAGGACGGTGTACTGGAACAGGCCCCCCGGCGTCGCAAAGGCCGTCTTTTCCCGGGATGACGGTGTCAAGGGGACCTGCCAGTACCCCTTGGTTAGGTCCAGCGTGGACAGGTATCGGGCCGGGCCCAGCCGCTCGATAAGCTCATCCACTCTAGGCATGGGGTAGGAGTCAAAGTCAGACACTTCATTTAAACGGCGGAAGTCGTTACAAAACCTATGGGTTCCTTCTGGCTTGGGCACGAGTACAATGGGGCTAGCCCAAGCGCTACGGGATTCCTCAATTACCCCCAGTTTCAGCATCCGCTCTACCTCGGTACGGATGGCGTTGCGTCAAGACTCGGGCACCCGGTAGGGCGGGATCCGGACCGTCACCCCCGGAGTGGTCCGTATCTCGTGGGCGGTCACCGAAGTCCGTCCCGGGATGTCCGAGAACACATCCCGGTTCTGCAGAACTAGCTCACCTAGTTCCTGCCTCTGGGCGGGGCCAAGGTCGTTCCCCATCGGGACGTCGGGGATCGCGGGTCGAACCAGCAAGGCCATGGGTGCCGGTGGGGGAGGGTCGCCCTCACCCCGCCATTGTTTTTAGGCAAGTTTTATGTGGTATATCTGGGTGGGCTTGCGTCTCCCGGGTTGGCCTGACCTTGTAGTTTACAGGTCCCACGGCCCTCTACTACCTTCGTACGGCCCCTGCCACTTCTCGCACGGAATTTGCACTCGCTTGTCGGTACGAGTACTAATACCTGGTCCCCCGGTCGGAAGGTCCGTACACGCGCCCCCTTATTGTAAACGCGCGCTTGGGCCTGCTGAGCACGTGAGAGGTGATCCCTGACTATGGGCCAGACTTTGGCCATTCGGTCCCTGACCAGTTCCACATGTTCGATGGTGGTCCTGTGGGGGGAGGGATGGCTCTCCCACGCCTCCTTCGCCAGGTCCAGTATTCCACGGGGCCTCCTCCCATAAAGGAGTTCGAACGGCGAGAACCCCGTGGAAGCCTGGGGCACCTCGCGAATGGCGAAGAGGACGTGGGGGAGTAGCTGATCCCAGTTCTTCCCGTCCGCCTCGATGCTCTTTTTTAGCATTTGTTTAATGGTCTGATTAAACCGCTCCACTAACCCGTCTGTCTGCCGAACAGGGGGCGTGGCACCGGAGGAATGCCACAAGATTCATAATTTCTATTGCTGTTTGCTGCTGCTGGCTTTGTTTCATCACATACTAATCTGAAGACCTTTGGTCATTTCGCCCATCAGGGGTAGCGCTGTACCCAGCCCTGCCCCGACTCCCAACTCTAACCCCTGGGACGTGTGGCGGTATGTAGCAGCCCAGCTGGCAACACAGGAAGAGTTCAGGAGGTAGAAGCAGGTCCCATATGGAGTTCGGGAAGGTCTGCTGGTTTGATCCTCCAGGCTCAGTATGAGCGTCACCCTGTAACAATGACCCCTGACCCAACCCTAACTTGCTCCACGACAAGCTGGCTGTTCCCTTGGATGGTTGACATGAATGTAGGATGGCTGATGGCTGAATCGTGGTCCCACTATGTAAGGCACCTTGAGCAGCCGTAGCGTTGGAAGCACATTAAAATGTTGTCCATTTACAGTTTCCAGATTCATTAAAAACCTTAATTTCTATATGTCTGAAATAATAATTAAGAAAGAATGAAATAAACCAATTTATCTGTAGACAAATAATAGGACGCTAGAATACAAGATAGTCTTGATTATGGGTCCTAACCACTAGACTAGTTCTGGGCAAAAGGGTCTGTGTTTGACCCCCAATGTCCAAACTGGCAAGCATATAGCCCTACCTGCTCCTTAACAATTATCTTGAATTCACTCTTCCTCACTTGGATAAATGCAGGCTGCTCTAAAATATGACTCTTACAAGAGTAATATGTTATGAAGCTATTTTGGGGCGTTAAGAATTTTAGAAAATGATGTATTCTGCTTTTTGCAGCTGCTCCACGCCCCCCCCCACCCCTCTCAACCAAAGACCAATCGTTTACGTGGGAAGGCGCTGCTGTCTACCGTGTCCACGGCGCCACCAGGGGGAACCAAAGGAACAATCCTCTCCCTCCTCAGGCATTAGAAGAGTTTAGAGGAAGCATATTTTTGTGTGCCTGGAAAACCCTCAAGAACAAAGACATTGATCGGATCGGATTATGTACACACTTTCAAGGTGACCATAAATAACACTACAAAAGTTTTAGAGTGAGTATATAGTCAAAAAATATAAAAATATCAACATTTTCATGTCCATGGAGGATGAAATGGACATCCCAGGCACCCAGGCTCACTTCTACGCGGTTTTGTCAGAAATGGCACTCAGATCACATTTACTTCACTTTTAATTTCCTCACTTTTAGCCTCCTAACCTT
>OLKM01003666.1:0-10737 GCA_900291075.1 Melanogrammus aeglefinus | reverse complement strand
CCCCCCCTTGCTCACTGCCCCTACTTGCCGTGCAGCGGGGGCCACAGCCCGCTGCCCGCATCCTCGGCGGGAACGCGTCGGCGTGGCGTGTTCCGCCGTCCGGTGCCGACTGCTATGTCCCCCACACGTGTGGAGGAGACGGCTGCCCAGGGACATGGACCACTGTTAATGTCTCTAGGCGTTAAGGTTCCCTTGGCGGTGGCCAGCCCACTTCAAGGGCGTGTCCGTCACCTCAATACAACTTGTGCCCTAGGAGATAACGTAATACGTTATAAGTAACGCCCATCGATGGCCAAAACCGCCTCCTTCTCTTATCTGACGTAGTTTGTTCTCGTGATAGGAAGATGTGTCCGGCTGAGATAGGGTCACCGATGCTCCTCCCACGTTCCGGATCTGGGACAGGACCCCACGCTAGTCCCACCGATCGATGCGTCTGTGTGCAGTGAGAAAAGGGGGTTAAAAATCAGGGGGTCACGAGTGAGGGGCTCGTGACACATAGGCGTCCCACCCGTAGATATCCTTCGAAGGCCCTCCTCGCTGCTCCGTCATTGGACCCATCCGGAAGGCCTTCCGGTGGAGAGATCGTCAAGGGGCAGCGCTAAGGGTGGCATAACACCCGGGATAAAACGTTGATAGTAATACCCACCAGCCCCAAGAACGAGATCTCACCCTGCCTCTTGGTCCGCGGTGGGGCCACACTCCCGGATAGCTGCCACCTTGTCCTCCTGGGGCCGCACGTCCCCCCTCCCACCCGGTATCCCAACATAGGCCGTTCTCCTCTCCCGCCCAAACTGCACTTCGCTAGGTGGCGGGTAAAGGCTGGCCGCTCGTAGGCCGTTCAGCAAACGGCTTACACATGCCGGAGGACCGTGGACGTCCCCAGCTAGCACTGTAAATAATTAATATCGTCAATATATAGCGCGCTGCGGAGCCTGCAGTGCCGTGGCCTCAAAAACCCTGTCCATCATCCGCTGGGCAATGTAGCGGGGGCCCCGTGGACACCACCACAAAGGGCAGGACGCGTGTACTGGAACAGGCCCCCCGGCGTCACACGAAAGGCCGTCTTTTTCCCCGGAATGACGGTGTCAGGGGGACCTGCCAGTACCCTTGGTTAGGTCCAGCGTTGGACAAGTTATCGGGCCGGGCCTAGCCGCTCGATTAAGCTCATCCACTCTAGGCATGGGGTAGGAGTCAAAGTCAGACACTTCAATTTAAAACGGCGGAAGTCGTTACAAAAACCTTGGGTTCCGTCTGGCTTGGCGGCACGAGTACAATGGCGCGCTAGCCAAGCGCTAATTGGGATTCCTCAATTACCCCCAGTTTCAGCATTCTCAGCTCTACCTCGCGTTCGAGTAGCGATCGCGGTGCGTCCGTAGGGCGGGATCCGGACCGTCACCCCCGGAGTGGTCCGTATCTCGTGGGCGGTCACCGAAGTCCGTCCCGGGATGTGCGGTTCTGCAGAACTAGCTCCCCTAGTTCCTGCCTCTGGGCGGGGCTAAGGTCGTTCCCCATCGGAACGTCGGGGATCGCGGGTCGAACCAGCAAGGCCATGGGTGCCGGTGGGGGAGGGTCGCCCTCACCCCGCCATTGTTTTAGCAAGTTTATGTGGTATATCTGGGTGGGCTTGCGTCTCCCGGGTTGCCTAACCTTGTGTTTACACAGGTCCCACGGCCCTCTACTACCTCGTACGGCCCCTGGCCACTTCGCCAGGAGAATTTGCACTCGCTCGTCGGTACGAAGTACTAATACCTGGTCCCCGCGGTTGGAAGGTCCGTACACGCGCCCCCTTATTGTAAAAGCCGCGCGCTGGGGCCTGCTGAGCAACGTGAGAGGTGATCCCTGACTATGGGCCAGACTTTGGCCATTCGGTCCCTGACCAGTTCCACATGTTCGATGGTGGTCCCTGGGGGGGAGAGGATGGCTCTCCACCGCCTCCTTCGCCAGGTCCAGTATTTCACGGGGCCTTCCTCCCATAAAGGAGTTCGAACGGCGAGAACCCCGTGGAAGCCTGGGGCACCTCGCAAATGGCGAGAGTGACGTGGGGGGAAGAAGCTGATCCCAGTTCTTCCCCGTCCGCCTCGATGCTCCTTTTTTTAGCATTTTGTTTAATGGTCTGATTAAAACCGCTCCACTAACCCCGTCTGTCTGCCGGGTGATACACCGAAGTCCGGAGCTGGTTGACCCTGCAACAATTTTGAGTAATTCCGAGACTACGCGGGACATAAAACAAGATCCTTGATCGGTTAGGATCTCCTTATGGAGTCCCACGCGGCTAAACAGGAGCATTAGCTCCCTGGCTACTGCCTTGCTGGTCGCCGCATGCAGTGGGAGGGCCTCGGGATATCGAGTCGCGTAGTCTAAGATAACGAGGAGGTATCGATGTCCCCGGCTCGTCCTGGGTAGGGGGCCTACAATGTCCAACGCTATTCTCTCGAAGGGGGTCTCGATGATGGGCATCGGGATGAGCGGGCTCCGCTCCACCGCCCGCGGCGTTACGTGTTGGCAGTCGGGGCATTCTTGACAATAACACGCTACATCCCTCCGTACCCCGGGCCAATAGAACCTCGCCACCACTCGCTCTTCGTCGCGTTTTGTCCATGCCTAGGTGCTGCAGCCGAGCAAGTGTGGTGTGGGCCCATGAACAAGACCTTACTCACGTTGTGGTCGCCGGTACCACTAGTTGATGTACCACCTCCCCCTCGCGTTCGTCGACCCTATATAACAAACCCTCGCTGCGTACAGAAGTCGGGATGGGTCAGGTGGCTCACTGAGTCCCTCACCTGACCGTCGTGGGCGACCACATGTCCCCACGCGTGCCGCAGGGCATCGTCCCGAAGCTGGGCCGTGGCGAACTGTCCCGGCCGGGCCGAGTTCTCCCCCCCAGCCTGGGCGAAGTCCGACAGCCCCGTTAGGGGGGAACTCTCGGGCTCAGCGGGCGTATTCCCCCTCTCGGAGGCTGTGACGGTGTCGGAACTGGGCCCCGCTCCGGCTCCAGGCCCCGATCGGTCCGTCTCCCCGGTGGATCGGACCGGGCTTCCCGGCGCGGACGGACCCTCTCCTCCGGAGTCCGGCTCGTCGTCCCCCTCGGTTCGCCTAGCGGTCGACCGGCGCGTCGCTCCCAGGGCTGGTCCGTGGACTGCGGTGGTCTCCGGGGTCGTCGGTCTCCAGGCCTCCCGCTGGACCGGTCGTCTGCTCCGGCCGTCCGGACGGCGCAGCTCCCGTCCTCCTCGGTCCCCCCTCGTGTGGCTCCAGAAGCGGGCGAAGATGGGGCAGTCCCGGCCAATCAGGAACGGTACCGGGAGGGTCGGCACTATTCCGGCCCGGGCGACGAAGACCCCCTGGGGTGTGCGCACTACCACGTGGCAGGTGTCATAGGTTCGGGTGTCGCCGTGCACGCATGAGACCTGCATCGGGGTTCCCGGTTTACCCCCGGCTAGGTCGGCCCTCACCAGGGACACGGCACTCCCCGTGTCCAACAGGGCGTGGGTGTCCTGGTGCATCACCTTGATTGGGACGGTGGGGGAGTCCTTGTCCCCTTGGGCCCAGCAGGTGGCCAGCATGCAGGCGGAGTGATCCCTCGGGGCGGTGCACGCGGAGGGCATGGGGACGTCCTGGCGGTCGGGACAGTCCCGGGCTAGGTGTCCCCGTTGTCAGCAGTGGTAGCAGCGACGGGTCTCAAGTTCCCCTCGGCCCTGGGCGGGGTGGACGGGCTGGTCCTCGTTGGCGGGGTCGGAGTCTCCCTCCGGCCGGCCCGGGTAGTGGGTCTCGGACCCATCGCCAGCCGCTGTGCCACCTGCCAGTTTTCCAGCTGGCGTACGAGGTCGTCCACGGTCTCGGGGTGGTGGTGGGCCAGCACCCTCCGGGCGTCGGGCGGCAGCTGTCTTACAGTGTTGTCCACCACGACCCGATCCGCGGGGTTGGGTCCCTCTCCGTCTACCAGCCACCACCGGGCTAGCCGACACTGGTGGGCCACCTGGGTCTGGACGAGCCTCGGACGTCGAACGTCCACTCGTGGAAGTTGAGGGCCCGGGCCGCAAGGCTATGTCCATAATAGGCCAAGATGGCCGCCTTGAGGGCGGGGTATCGTCCCGCGTCCCCGGGGTTGAGGTCCTGGCTCGCTTGCTGGGCGGGACCGGTTAGGAACGGGGCCACTATGTTGGCCCACTGGGCCTCTGGCCACCTTTCGCGGGTTGCCACTTGCTCGAATGTCTCTAGGTAGGCCTCCACGTCGTCGTGGGGTCCTAGGTTCGTGAGCCGGCTCGTGGGGGCGGTAGTCGGCGGTTCGCGGGTGGACTGCTGGGCCAGGCGGAGCACCGCTTCCGTCAGCAGGGCCAGTCTGGGGTCCGAGTCTCTCGAACCGGCTGGTCCTGCGGCTGTCCCGGGTTTCTGCATCGACGTCTGCGGGTATTCCCCTCCGCGAACAGAGGAACCGCACCGGGAAAAGAAAAAACCGAAAAAAAGAAAAAACCACTGCCAAAAACCGGGGTGGATCCTTACTCTGAGCCGTGCGTGGACCGAGTTGCCTGCATTCTCCACCATATGTGGTAACTCGGCATGGTAGGTGGACTCAAAATAAGGACCAGGCAGCAACTGAGGGTCCAAAGCCTCACACGGCGCTTTATTACAGAGAATCGTGGCAAAATCCACACGTTCACCAAAGTCTATCAGGTACAGCAAAAGGAGGGGGTCATTCGAAACGTGGCCTATGTGTCCGCCGTGCGGCTCACACCACGGAGTCTGGGTTCTCGGTGTCGTCGTCGTTGTCGTCCTTCCTTCCATTCGACTTCCTCCCTTCTGCTGGTCGTTGGCCTCCTTTTAACACCTGGGTGTCTCCCGCCCAGGTGTTCCTTGTTTCCGCGATTGCGGCTCTCGGGAGGCCCGGATATGTCGCCGGCTGTCGGCCACCGGTCGGTATATCCCGGCCTCGACTCTCCCGAACAGGGGGCGTGGCACCGGAGGAATACCACAGTATGTATATCTATATATATATATGTATATATATATATGTATGTGTGTATATATATATATATATGTATGTATTATATATATATATTATATATATTCAGCGTTGGATATGCCTTCACAGTGGCATTCAAAGCATCAGCAGGAAATTAATCGCAGTACCTGTCAAACATATTTCCTTGTATTAAGGTAGCACTCACAAGGTGGCCAGTGAAAAAGAACCTCGCTTTGGTCTGCGCAAGGATGGTGTCGCAGACCTCTTCAGACAGCCTCTGCTTCGCCTCTTCTGTCAAAGCCGTTCTTGGTTTGTCGGTTCCTGATGGCTCTTGCGAAAAAAATTTTAACATGAGAGTCAACGGAGAAGGCTTGGGCGATTTCCACGTTGATGAATTCGCTCATAGAGGCGGGACCATTTGAAACGCGATTTGAATCTGACGATTCTGATTACAATGACAGATAATATGTCTAGAACACTGAAAACTACTTTTGCCGTGATAGAAATTTTTTTGAAAAAAAAATCCCTCTTTCTCCCAGTTGGGTAGTGCGTCGCCCAAAATCGCCCCTATACACCATCCGCCCCTGATATATATATATATATATATATATATATATATATATATATATATATATATATATATATATATTTATCATGGGTCATTAACTTGCATTTAACAACATTTAACTGGATTTAAAAAGCCCCACCACACACCACAGGAACGACAGCTGTATATTTGTAACGCATGGTGTTGTTTTTCAGAAGGTCTCTTTTTTGAACATCACTCAAGTACACTTTGTTAGCCACATGTAACAAAATAAATAGAGATAGATAGATAGATAGATAGATAGATTAGATAGATAGATAGATAGATAGATAGATAGATAGATAGATAGATAGATAGATAGATAGATAGATAGATAGTACTTTATTAATCCCTTGAGAGGTTACCTTCAGGGAAATTGAGGTTCCCAGCCAAAACAGCACAGCACCGATCATACATTAAAAAAGGCACAGATAGATATAGAATATAAAAAATAAATATAAAAACATAAAATATAAAGTGCAGCCAGGGCTAGAAAATCAGCAGTAAATACATATAATACATCAATCCTAATCTAAATGAATTCAAAATTTTCTCAATGTTTCCACACCACCCCTCCCCCTTCCCCCCAGTTGCAGAGGTTATAGAGCTTGGATTGCTCGGGGGACAAAAGGGTGCTTAAGTCTCGTTTGTTTTGGTTCTGGGGAGAAGCAGCCTTCCACTGAACCGGCTTCTCTGTGAGCTGATGACAGTGTGCAGAGGGTGGCTGGCATCATCCATGATAGCCAGCAGTTTGTTCAGAGTTCTCCTCTCAGCAACTGTCACCAGGGAGTCCAGTTTGCTGCTGACCACAGAGCCAGCTCGCCCTGATCAAGCTTTTCCAGCCTGTTGGAAATTCCTCTTTGAATGCCCCCCCCCCTCCCAACACACACACAACATAAAAGAAGAACACTGGCAACCCACAGTCTGAATAAAACATGCCCAGGAGTTTCCTGCAGATGTTAAAAGAATGCAGCCTCCTCAGAAAGTACAGCTTGCTCTGGCCCCCTTTTTATAGGTGGTCTGTGTTGCATGACCAGTCCAGCTTATTGTCCAGCCACACCTCGAGGTACTTGTAGTTGCCTACACTCTCCACCTCGTTGCCCCCGATCGACACTCGACATGGACGTGGTCTGGACTTCCCAAAATCTAAGACCAGCTCCTTGGTCTTTGAGGTGTTGAGCTGTAGATGGTTTCTTCCGCTCCAGGCAAACAAAAGTCACTTATCAGGCTCCTGTACTTCATCCTCTCTATCATCCCTGAATTACATCCCACAACTGGCCGTGTCGTCGGGCGAACTTCCTGGATGTGACCACAGCTCCGAGCTGTAGCCGAAGTCTGAGGTGTATAGGGTGTAGAGGAGAGGGGCCAGCACAGTTCCCTGCGGTGCTCCTGTGCTGCTGACCACAGTGTCAGATGTGATGTCCTTCAGTCTGACATACTGCGGTCTGTTGGTGAGGTAGTCGGAGATCCAGGATACCAGGCAGGTGTCCACTTGCATCCTCGTCAGCTTGTCCTGCAGCATAAGGGGAGCTGGATGGTATTAAAAGCACTTGAGAAATCCAGAAAAAAGGATTCCTCACTGAGCCACTTCCCTTATCCCCCAGGTGGGAATAGTGCCAGTGTAGAAGATAAAGGATGGCATCCTTCCACACCAACAGCTGTCCGGCTAAGGCAAAACTGGTAAGGGGTCCTGGGCATGCTGCACTTGGGGCATGAGGAGAGGAGGAGGAAGCCGTTCCAGTGTTTTCATCAGCGCGTGAAGTGAGTGCTACTGGTCTGTAATCGTTCAGCTCGCTGGGCCGGTTCTTTTTTGGAAACTGGAAACGATACAGGATGTTTTTCCATAATGTAGGCACTTTACCTTGCTGAGACTGAGGTTGAAGACATGCTGGAGTGGCTCAACCCAGTTCAGGCAGCACAGGGCCTTAAGCAGCCGAGGGGACACCTAATGTCTGGAAACCTGCAGCTTTTCACACTGGGTGAAGCTCCCTCAGTTTCCCCCTGTCCTTGGTCTGTAGAGGTTTATGCAGGGAGAGAGCTGTGGGAAGGAGTGGGGGGCGGGGGAACAGAAAGCTGTGGAGAAGGGATGGGGGGGGAGGAGGGGACAGCATGGTTGTCGGGGTAAGGGCACATTGGGGGAAGGGGGGGCGGCTGCAGTGTTAAGGGACACACACAAACATACGTAGTCACACACATTTATGTTGTACATATAGCATATGTGGGTGGCAGACGTCTGGAGTCGATTCAAGTCAAGTCAGTTTTATTTATATAGCGCTTCATCACAATTACACAATTTGTTCGGTTCTTTAAGATTCTCCCCACCGAATGGGGCGCCAGAAGAAGACAACGTTGTTTTAACTCTTTGTGTTTTTTTATTTGCTTTGTTTGGTTTTTCTTATGCAGTTGTTTTAGTCCACAAACAATAGGTTATAAACCGGTGGTGCATCTCTCCTGACGAGACAACATGCTGAACCTAGCGAGACTAAGCGTGCGTTAATAGCCCGTGCCCAATAGTCAACGTGCCGTGCACTAAGATTCAAACACACCCCTTTTGATATATTACTGGGTTCAATCTGCGCTTCAATCAGATAAGTTGAAACCTCCCACTTTCCACCGCACCTGCTGTTGAATACCCATGATGAAGTGAGCGTAACCCATAACGTAGTGAACGCAACATGGGTCTAAAAGGGCTTTGACAGCTGCTGGTTTACCTGTCTCTGACTAATTGGTCTCTAATGGCTCAACAGCTGCTGGTTACCTTCTCTGGACTAATTTCTCTGCAAAGGACTGCACGAGTGAGACAGACGTCTGGATATAAGCAACAACAAAGCCTGTCAACCTGTCTTGGTTCAACAAAAACTTGTGGATAAGAATCTGCAATACTCTGCAATATCGAGAGGACTCGAGGGTTGTAGTTCTGTAAAATCCACTTTTTTCTCTGAATTGGGGACTTATTTCAGTAAAGGCGATAAAATTGCATAGATTAGTATGTTGACGTTCATATAAGACAAATGACCAAGTTTAAAACAAAAAAAAAGTGTTTTTTGTTCACTGGCTCTTAAATCAATGAAAACATATCATTGGCTAGGCTGATGAAAAGTTAGTTTTTCCACATCTTACTTGAGAACCGCTGTGGTGTTTTTTTTACGCTACAAGATTTCCCCATAATGACAAATAATTTCCAATTAATTACTTAATTGGAACGACCAAAATACAATTAGTACAAAGAGAATAAACAATATCAAAATGCTGCTTTGCTTACATAACGGAAGCAATCATTGCAATATGACGTTAAAAGGCATGCCCTGTAGACAGTATGAGAGAGACTCTTGAAAGGGAAGGGACCTAAAGTCTCTTCATTAGTTGCTCGTCAGTTCAAGAATAGATTTTAAGATCCTCTTTTTGGTGTTCGGAACACTCAATGGATCAGCGCCCGAATACTTGTCCGAAATGCTTCTGAGGTAGGATCCCTCTTGATCACTCAAGTTCCCTGGCACTGGCCCTTTAGTTGTTGCCTGGGTGAGGACAGGGACCTATGAGAAGTTAGCGTTTGGTGTCTGTGGTTCCTCGCCTCTGTAACAACCTGCTAGAGGAGATGAGGACATCACAATCTGTGAACACCTTTAAAATAAACCTTAAAACATCACTATTTAGCTCAGCGTTCCCTTAATCCATTTGAATTATTTAAGTTTATTTTCATTGTATTGTTAAGCACCTTGTATTGCAATTTTGTATTGCAATACAAGGTGTGTGACACATTTTGTCCACTATTCCTGATGAAGTTCCAGTGACAAGCACAATCCTGTACCCTGTGTGACTCCGCTCTGGCGGAAACTGTAGGTCTATCTTTGGTGTCTCAGGTGGTCTTACGCAGTACCTTACCAGAAAGTGTCTATCTTTCTCTGACGTGACCCGTTGAAAGCTGTTTCTTTACAAAGGAGTAGGCCTACTTGATTGTCTCATTGTTCGGGAACAAAACCACTTGCCCCGAGCACGGTTGTGGAGACCAGTGGGATAAATTATGCATCGTGTTCCGCACGCACACACGCACACACACACACACACACACACACACACACACACACACACCACACACACCACACACACACACACACACACACACACACACACACACACACACACACACACACACACACATTCATTCGGTCAACCACAACCCTGTCACCCCCTTTCTATTCATCCAGTGTTATTGGAAATAAATGTGAAAGATATTGTCCACCTTGTAACTTCATGCTCAACCCTCTTTCAAAGGAGAAAATCTGTAGCTTTATTCCTTATGTTCGCAAGCATCATAACAAGGATTATTATATATCTTTGATAAACGTAATAAATTTATTTTTTATATTATGTAATAACTATACAATTGTAATATACATATATATATATATAATATATATAGATATATATATATATATATATATATATATATATATATATATATATATATATATATATACATACCTATAAATATACTATTAATATAGCACCTCAGACAAAACAACAAAAAGAAGTAGCTAAAAAGTTCACCGACTGACATGCAGCAACAACAACGAAAATAAGTTTCCGGCCACTAGACTAAATTAAATATAGCACTCAGACTAAACTCACTAGCTATGGTCTTATGAGCCAGAGGGCCCATAATGGTCCATGTTGCTTTCTCTGACATCCGCGTCAGAGGAAAGCGCTAGCGTGTTGACAGCTATGCCCCCCCCCCCCCCCCAGCTAAAACAATGGCTCATGTCAACTGCCAATCAGCCAATCATACGCGCCCAAGCGTTGTGGCTGACACATGACGTTAAGTGTCATTAGAGAGTGGTCTGACGCAGTTACCTTACCATACAAGTGTCTATCTTTCTTCTGACCGCGACCGTTGAAAGCTGTTCTTATATACAAAGGAGTACTCATTTGTGTCATTGCTCAGGAAACAATACCTGCCGAGCACGTTGTGTGAGCCAGCGGGATAAATTATGCATTGTGTTCCCAAATGTGCTCCTGATCCTTGCAACAGAGATCTGTATTTTTCTGTGACGGAAAACGCTCATGACATTGAGTCGTTTTTAAGGACCTTTTACTAAGGGGAGTTGATAAACTGCTTTGGTTTTCTCTTTTATGGTTGCACTGGCTAATTTGTCTCTCTCGCGCACACACACGCACGCACCTGTTTAGCATGGTG
>OLKM01003665.1:0-32406 GCA_900291075.1 Melanogrammus aeglefinus | reverse complement strand
CCTCGTTTTAACACAGGAAAGATTATAAAAGTGAAATCGCAGGCGTGCCAACAAGCTACGACCGAACCGGTCGCAGTGTAACCCTGTGTTCAACACCAAAGCGGTACGGAGGCGAAAGATCCCAACAAATGAACGTATAGACGCGTATCCGGGCGAACATTTCGCGAGAGAAAACTGGCGAAAATATTTGATTTGTCGCGCCATCACTTTCAGCCGATCTTTCTGCTGAGCCTCACGGTGATTGATAGCCGACAGATTCGCTCAAGTCAAATTTTCACTTTGACGCAAATTTTGCGTGATGACGCGTCATTACAGCCAATTCGCGTTCACCTTCTTGACGTAGCGTTCCATTTCCTCCGCCTCAAGCGAAGACATTGCATATCGCTACTCGTCTTTCAATGCCTTGTCTATTACACATTGCTTTATGTCTCTTTTAACTGCTTCTGTCTTTAAAAAGTCCCAACGACAGTGCAATGCTTATGTCGCACCATGCGCTGTAAATGGCAGCGACCCTGAGTCAAGTCCGATCTTAGCTGCCGACAATTCCGACAAAACTTGCCCAGCGACAATTATGATGTGTGCGTGACAACAACTCCCTCTGGCGACAACCGCGAATGGCGGCTAACCGGGCGACAAACTTCCGTTTCGCGTGGTGAACGTAAGTTTAAAGACCTATAGCCAGGTTCGTGTAAGTGTGCGTGGTGCCAGCTGAGCTTCATGGAGACTCTGCTCCCCCATGAAAGCCACGCAAACTCAAATCCTGTCGGGGTCTCTGAAAATACCAGCGCATAACTCATCACTGTAATTATAATAAAGCTATTTCCCTTCCACATTGCAGAGTAATATTGACGTTAAGTGGTGGATAATAGAACGCTGGTCGTTATCGGAACTAGCCCAGACAGGGCGAACCCGGACACCGACGGGACACGCGGAGGCGCTCGAGACCTGAAAGGCTTATCTTTCGATAATGAGCAGCGGCTCTTCCAAACGATAAAGATAAACCTCACCAAGGGCGTCTTTTTTACAATAGTTGATTTGTTACGTACGCAGGCCGGCGTATTAACACTTCTGAGGCACGTGTGCTACTCTTACGCCGGTGAGGGGCCCTTCATTATCATGATGTAGTCTCTGATGCCCATGACCTCACAACAAAACCCCACTGGACACATCAGCGTACACAGTAGGCCCTTACCAATCCTATGACAAGAATATTTAAGTGAACTGGTAATTATGATTTCAATTCAATTAAATTCATTCTCAATTCAAGGGTAGCTTTATATATAATTGCCAGTATGTTGACAAAGCCTCGACCGAAATGAGGGTGGGGAAACAACATGTATCTGACTGTGCCCTACCTTGACAAAATTAGGAAAAAAGAAAGTATGAAATTGGTGATTTGGTCAACTTGGCAAATCATTACAAGAAAAAGTCAATAGGCCCTACAATGCATTTTGTATCAAGTTACAGCAATATAAGCCCAGACAACATTATATGAGAACTGTTTTTTGAAAGTTACTTAATTTATAGAAATGCATCCTGTTTTTGTAAACTCATCAACAACTATAAATACAATGTAGGGCCTATTTGTAGCTATTAAACAAAGGTCAAGAAGGCCCCGCTGTATGGCTCAAACGGTTTGTGGGCATTTGAATGGTTAAATTTACTCCGCGAGCACGTCAACGCCCTGGTACTGTCCGGTTATGGCACAACAAACCCCAAGCAAGAGACAGGCAGGAATGTACGATGCACAACATCAATTTGGGCTGAAATTCTGTTTTGAGATGTGCACACAAACAAGCTAAAACATATTTTAACACATTAATGTGGGCTGGGTCATATAGAGAGAGGCCAGCTGCGGCAAACCCTTGAACTCGACCAAGGGACTTCAGAAGGCCCAGTTCTTTCTGCTCTTCTCTCCGTGCGAATAATCATTAATGAAGCATGTCCGTGCTCAATTGACATAAAGAGTCAGATTGTTAAGTTTCTCTCTTCCAACATTGTCGTTCTCAGCCTGTTCTGAATAATTCCAAGTTTGGAAATTGACCTCTTCCCTGCTGGGCAATTGCTGACAGCGCAATTATAAAGTAGATCCGCAGTGCATATGTTCGACATTTGGAAAACTTGCTTGTTAGATCCTTTGCTCGAATGATGACAGTAGGCTTCATCGTCTGCCTGTTTGCCAGTGGAGACTTTTGCCCGAAACGCAAAACACTGCCTAGTTCATCAGGGTAATTCATTCAGCCAGGTCTTTCGTGGTATTTGCCTGCAGGTTGACGCTTTTTCTCGCGTATTTTCACTGAGAGACACATGTGTCCAGTTGGCGTTTTAGAAATCCGAACTAGGTGGACGTTTCTTTGAACACTGCGTGTCTCTGTTAGTAATGCACTGATCAGTTGTGTCTCATAGTATGACAAAGAATGTCTCCGAAAAGCGATTTTCTCCCGCATTGACACTCAAGGGTTTAGTCTTAGTCTGTTGTCATATGCGGCCGGAACCGTCGTCGTCCGTCTTCAACCTGTCGAAGCACAGTGTTACTGCTGTGGACCTAGCTGATAGTGATTTGGCTGTGATTCCAACTGCTTTGTTACTGTGGGGGAGCGTGTAAATTGGACACAAAGTCTATGATGGACTGGAGCAATTCCACAGCTCAGTAACTAGCCCAACTCCACCTTCTGCTAGGGCGCGCCCTGCTTGTGAGTCCACAATCTTTTGCGGCGCACGGGGATTCCAGTAATCCATATGATGCGCAGAGGAATGCTTGTCTCGATCTAATTCAATTTTGTTGCTAGAGACTTCGCCTCATCTCGTGCGGCTGATTTCTGATCGGTCGTCTTCTGCTATCTACGTTTAAAGTGTCGTGGTATATTTTTGATAATTTAAACGAGAGCTTTCTGTAGCCGGGCGTGTGCTGCTCAGCGCTGTCGATGAAAAGTCCTTGACCATCGCTCCATGCGCTTGTTCTCGTTACACTCCAGTCCATCCATTAATATTTTCCAGCGTGCTAGGCGAAGCTGAGAAAAAGTGCAGTTGGGAATTGAATAGCCTAAAAAAAGAGCTGGGTCATCACGGCTAACAGTCCACACACAGATTCCCAACATAGGTTCAGGGAGTGGCCGGCGCATGGATATCCAATCAGCAAGTGGTTATTTGCTGAATTCGGCGACCACGCAATCCCGTTGTGTAGCCACCTTGCCATGTTAGTACGTGTTTGTCATAGCACTGTCCACCTGCAATTTTGTAATGTCTATGTGCATGTCCTGCAGCCACACTGTGACTGAGTCAAAAAGGGACCAGCCTGTAATGGCTAAAAATGGGGCAGAAAACTAATCAAAAATCTCTCAAGATCTTGCCTCTGAGACACGTAACGCACCACAAATCGTAGTTGGTCAGTGTGACTCAAATCGGCTGTAGAATCCACAAAAAGTGAAAAATACTTGCGTGCTTGAATGCTCGCATTATTTATCTCTGATTTGTCTCGCTTGGCCCATGAGTGCAATAACCTCAGTGCATACAGTGCGATAACAGACAATATAGAGTTGTCCCCCCGCCCCTTGTTTCCCAAAACGTTTTAAGTGTTCATCCAAAAAAAGGTCAACTTGGCCAGCAAGATGCCCAAATAATTGCCGTTGTGCACTGAGCCAGTGTTTCATTTTCCTCCCCTGGAAAGCGAGCCCATGCTCCGAACGAGAAATTTTTAATCGGCCTCCGACTCTCTCAAATAATCCTTCCAGTAATTCGCCTCATTCCAGTTGATCCTGCAGCGCCCGCGTCGATCTTTCAAGTACCACCTGGGTGCGCGCAAGCCAAGGTAAAGCACAGCCCTTTCTGTGGGGCAGCTGACCCGCTTCGTGGCATTCTCGACTCGGTTCACACTGAGTGTTTCCATTGCAGGAGAAATCTCCGTGCCTGAAAGAGGCGCGAATCGTTTACTGAAATAGTTTGCAAAAAAACACAAAACACATTTCCGTTAGATTGGGAGTAAGAACAACCCTTCTCTTGCCAACCTTCCACTCCATTTCTAGAGCGACGCGATCTAGACACAATGTTTTTGCTCAGACATCGCCTTCTGATTTTTTATAGCTCTCTTTCAGAAGCCGAAAAATCGACATCTTTATGTTTGAACATTGGTGTGGGGTGCTTCATTCCCCTTTCCGACCCAATAGCTTCGCCGTTTCCTCTCATTAACTTCTCCCTAGCAAGCAATGTCTGTTTGAATATATCTGTTTTCGCCCCCAGCGTCAGGAATCTCAACAGGGCTCATCCTGCTACATTACCCACATGCTTCTTTCTCATCCCTGTGTTTCCTCCAGGAGATTGTAGCACTATTGCTAGCAGTGACTGGCTAGTTGGGCTGGTTAGTTGGCTTAGCGGTGGTTGGCTGCTCTCCCGTCACTGACAGTTGTATCTTTGTTTGGTTTGTAGCTGCTACAGCGGGCCTGATTACTCCTCCACATGTTGGTTATAATTTTGTGGTGTTTTTCGCTGTTATTAATTACTTTCGCTCTTCCCTTCCTTTTTATTTCATCTAATTTTCGTTTTTTTGCTCCGCTCTCATGTTTCCTTTGGCCCTGCATTTTCGCTCGTTTTTAAAAAAAAATTTTTATGGATTTTTGTCATTTGACCTTCAGCGACCGGAGGCACCCTAGCCGGCGAGGCCTGGGGCTACAGCCCGGTCAGCCCATTCGTTAGACACGGCCCTACCGTTACGTAGTGTTGATATCAGCAAGAGAATAGTTAGCCAAAGACGGTTGACGTCGCAGTTACCAACCGAACGAAGCTGGCGTTGTTGTGAAGGGCCCATGAAGTGAACGGTGCGTCCCACGGCAATTGAGAAGAGCACCCGTGTCATTAATAGCCCATATTTAAGTCCAATACGGAATATGGAACCATAACATCGAACGCCTATAGCCCCTACTTCACCAAGCTCTCCTAATCGGGTCACGCCATTAGCCGTCTTTGAATGATCATATGAATGAATGGAACGTTGGCATCTTTTTTTATGTCTACAAAATATTCCTGGAGCCAATCAATGAAACCTTATGCGGAATCAGATAAAGTCGGTATGTTTGAAAGAAATCAAACATAAAGTATGTTTCAGAAATCACTCAGCACATTAAGATTGGACCTAAATGTAGGCCTAGTTGTCACACAAGCTATTTTGGATTTTTGTAATGTGGAATTATTTCAGAGGGAGGGAAAATCCCGTGAAATAAATGTATGCACAGTGCGTGTCAGGATTAGGACTGATATAGGCAGTATATGTCCGCTAGGCCTAATCAATTGTGTATTTTAATATCTTTAGCATTCATATTATTTGCACTCTTATTCTTTTCGCGCAGGCTACTCTGCGGTATGGCCTTGATAGGACAGATATTTTTAACCCTTTTTTTAACCCCATTTTTCCTGCGCACATTTCCCTTGCGCGTTCCTGCGTCTCCCCCTGCGTCATAGCCCGTTTCCAGCCACCATGTCAGTGGACAGGTACAATCCTACGAACGTTGTGAGTGCAGCGAATGCGCGTTCATGTTAAGAGGAGTTTCGGGAAACGCTCCAAAGAAATTACCGATGATTCGAAAGATCCTTCGTTAGAATGATCGTACGAGCGAAGATCCATCGTTATCGGGAAACGGGGCCCAGATCATTTTGAGGATAACTCTATTTATTTGTGAAAATTTGAACACACACTGACACAATAATGTTTAAGCAGTATCAGAGGAAGTCAGATGTTACATTTCAGTATTTTTCAGAAAACCAAAAAATAATTAACGCAATTTGCAAATTCTATTGATTTGTCTTTCAGAACCTCTGATGATGTCAGGCAGTAGCGGACAGGGGAGCTTGTCCAAGTCTGAGCTGTCCGGCCCTGTGGACTCTGAGTCGTCACTTCCATTTGCAATGCCTGGTAGCACGCTGGGTGAGTTCAACTGTGAATCTCAATTCACCCCTTCACCCAAACCCTCACCCCTACCCCTCACTTTTGCGCGTTCACGCGCAGGGTAGTGTTTTCCCGATTATCATTTTATTGAGTTGTAAGGGGTAAAGGGGAGTGCTGACATCCCCTTGAAAGTAAGATTTTCGATTTGTACACTAGCAAACGTGGGTTGTGATGTAACATAGCCCTCGATATCATAGTTCTTCCCTGTCAAAATACCTTTCACACACATTAGTTAATAAGTATATCATATAATAACATAATAAGATCTCACATAATTTTTTTTACCAAGGTCAAGTAATGGTCCATTGCCGTCGGTTACATGTCGATTACGTCATATGGCCTTACCCCCTAACTTCAGGGAAACACGAAAAACAGTAATCCAGAAGAGGCCTAATGTATTGTTATTATACATCAATAGCAATCTAGCTTAAAAGTGTTCTCGACATGGCAATTTTACCCAGTATGCAGAGTTTGGTATCTTGAAGGAACTTGGCAGCACAGATACCCCAGAATTCATTTCAGCATTCCAGCAAGAAGTGGTTAACAACAGAGCAGACCAAGAACTCAATGTTCTAATTAAAATTTTCGTATTCTATTTCATCACCAAATTCACTTCTGATTAAGTTTTAGGGGAGGAATCAACTGTGTAGATTTCAAATTTTGGGGCAAGCTAGCTAGGCAGCCGGCCAGCAGCTCTCTCAGACCCTCTCACCCCACGGACCACTGCAGCTAACAGGGCAGACAGCGGACTACAATGGTTGAAGGAAAGCCGGCCAACAACTGTATAACATTTATTTTATAAAATAAACTGCAGAAGCAGTATGAAAGGGTTATTTTTTTTAAGTACACATTATATATTTTCTGTGTACGGTTGAGGAGTAGGTTGAGCTTCAATTGTTTTCGGTGATAAAGCCTGGTTCCTATTTTGGAGGACTGAGGCGTCCTCTGTGCTGTGCACAATACCAGGAAGAACACACCGTCTCAAACTGTCAACAGCGTCCTGCGTGCTCGTGACCTTCAAGTTCATTCTTCCAAGAACAAGTAGCAAGAACGTTCTCCCCACTGATCGTAAAATGAAGAGTTGATTACATGAATGTCCGTAAAATATAGTGCAGACCAAAACTAGAGAGAAGGCTCACCTCACCACCACCGCGGCCACACAGAAACAGATGAAAGGGTACAGAGGAGAGAGAGATAAGAACTAATAAAAAATGATAATAGAGTGCCCTGTGACATTCTTTCATAGGAGTCACGAATAAATAGATAAATGAATGATAGATCTGGATGGACACAGTAACAAACAGACCGTGATCAAAAAGGTAAATAAACAAGTTGTATTATTCTCTATTATTCATTGTTTTCAATCAATGCTGGAGGGATCTTATAAATCGCTCTCCCCATTAGTCACTTAGACCCAAAATGATAGAAAATAGGCCCAAGGTTGAGAAATCCTAAAGTTTTTTTTAACTCTTTGGATCCAAATCTATGAGCAGCTGGTACTTCACATAATTCTACACTATACATCTACTATACAACGATACATTCTGATTCATGGACTCACTTTGATAAATTCCATGATACGGGACAAACATGATACATGATAATCATTGTTATATATGTTTACAGCAGGTGTGTGCCGTCCATATTGGCAGGTGGGGCAGCAAACTACTTGCAAAAGCATGCTCCCAAAAAAATTGTTCCCAGTATATCATGGCTCCAAGTCTATTTTTAATAATGTGAATTTCACATTAACTATCCATAGTTTCTGTAGGCTTTCTGACTACTTTTGGTCTGTTGACATCACATTTTGGGTGATGGTGGCGATTCTAGTTGAGTTTAACCTGTCATGAAATGTGGGGCAGGATAGTTCAGCGACGCATTCCTCAGGATGTTTATCGCAGAACCCTGTAGGCTGCAACAAGAATTGCAATCCGTGCTAAAAGACACCTATATGGTCGTAAAGTAGTCTGCCCCATGGTCATACTCTCTGTTTTAACTCAAATGATTCCGCGCGTCGTTTCTATATCAGATGCAGGTATGGCGAGTGGTGTTGCACCTGTGATTAACAGTGTTGAGTTTCTGTTAAGAAAAACATTTGAGAGGTTCAAATTGGAAGAGAAGTTAGAAATTGGCCCACAACTTGGCCCAGACAGACCAGACATAAAAATTATACTGGTTTACACAGTGTACTTCATGTGGATTGTAAGTTACCATGAAAAACCTGTCCAGGTCATGTTGAGGATAACTTTGGGTTATTTGTGAAATTTTTAACACACACTGACACAGCAATGTTTTAGTAGTATCCGAGAAAGTCAGATGTTGCATATCGGTATTTTTCAGCAAACAAAAAATATTTAACGCAATTTGCAAATTCTATTGATTTGTCTTTCAGGACAGATAAAGAATACATCTGCTGGTCTGATGACGTCAGGCAGTAGCGGAGAGGGGAGCTTGTCCAAGTCTGAGCTGTCCGGCCCTGTGGACTGCGGGTCGTCGTTTCCAGCTGAAATGCCAGGTAGCTCGCATGGTGAATTCAAGTTTCCTAGTTGTAGCAGATAATAGTCTACTTGTATAACCCGTGGTCGCTCACCTCATGAATATGTAGTTCATCTTTTTAACATTTTAAAACACATTTCATTTGGCCTGTTGGGGGTTCTGGGATACACATTTTAAACCTATGGCTTATTTTGAACGCAAGTCATATGCATGACTTAAGATTCAAGATTCAAGATTCAAAAAGCTTTATTGTCTAGTATGTTGCCATACTAGAAAATTGTCTTTTGACTGAAGGCTTGGAGGTGTGTGTGTGTGTGTGTGTGTGTGTGTGTGTGTGTGTGTGTGTTGTGTGTGTGTGTGTGTGTGTGTGTGTTGTGTGTGTGTTGTGAGTTCTTTGAGGAATGAGTGTTCTGTGTGTGTATAGCTATGGGGATGAATGATTTTTTGTAGATAGCTTCCTGTGCCAAAGGCATTCTGGAATCTTCTGCCAGAAGGAAGTAGATCAAAACAAGGATGAAGTGGGGTGGGAGGGAATCTAAGAGGATGGAGTTGGTCTTCCTTCCCACTGCCTGGATATACAGATCCTCCAGCGCTTTCTGGTGTATTCCTATTAGCTTTGCTTGCTTGCTTAGTTAATCTATTAAGTCTGCTTTTGCTTCGCGTTTGTGAGGAAGCCGTACCAGGATGTAATTGTGCAAGTGATGATGGATTCCACAAAAGATTGGAAGGCAGTTGACACAAAATGTCTTTTACTGACATTGAAGGTGTCTAGTTTCCTCAGGAGATACATACGATGTTGTTGTTCCTCTTGTAAACCCCATCTGCATGCTGGCTAAAGGACAGACGTTGGTCGAATCTCTGTGCCTAAGGTATTTGAACCTTCACCACCTGTTCAACCACTTGTCCTTTCCAGGGTCAAAGGTGAGGAAAGTGGGATGTGGGGTGTTAGATGCCCTCCTCCTATGCAACACAGTTTCTTTGGTTTTTGCTGATGTTCAACTGCAGTGAGCTTTCTTTGAACCACAGGCCATTTCAGTGATATATTGGGGTGTACTTGGAGAGGGGTGCTTTGATCTGTCAGGTTTGGCCACCAAGGCCAGATCATCTGCATATTTTAAATAGCTTGAATCCACTGATGTTGCATGTGATCTCATTGGTGTATATTGAGAACAAGATGGGAGACGAGACGCAACCCTGTTGGACTCCAGTGTTAAGGATGATTGTGGACGATGTTACACCCTGGACCTTTACATGCTGGGGTCTGTCCTTTAAAAACTCCTTGATCCAAAGTGTCAGTGCTGGGTTGACCTGAAGCTGCTGAAGGCGATGCACGAGTGTGTTGATGTTAACTGTATTAATTGCTGACGAGAAAGTCCATGAATAAAGATCCTTGACAAGGAGTTCTGGGAGTCCAGGTGCTTTGTGATGGTATCCAGTAGATGTAAATGTAGCGTCCTCCACACCTCGTTTTGGCTTGTAGGCAACACTGCAGTGGATCCAGATTCTCACCGATGGTGGTGGTGAGCTCTCCTGCAACAACTCTCTCCATGCATTTGCACAGGATAGAGGTGAGTGCCACTGGTCTGAAGTCGTTCAGAGCTTTAGCCCGGGGCTTTTTGGGAACAGGGATGATGGTGGTCTCCTTCCACGCCCTGGGAACAAAACTGGCATCTAGGAAGAGCTGAAAACATTTCCGTCATTACACCGCCCAGCTGACTTGCACACTCCTTCAGTATTCTGCCTTCAGCCCATCTGGTCCAGGAGCTTTGGAGGTATTGGAGATGGGAAAAGATGGATATAACCCGCTTCTCTTCTATGCAGATAGATTCTGGGGGGGTATAGGAGAGGTGACCATTTCCCTCCATAGAGTCAGTGTTTGTTGAATCTGGCATAGAAGGTGTTGAGTTCTTCCAGCAAAGGCAGCAGGTCTCTGGGCATTGTACTGGCAGCAGTGTTCTTATCCTGCCCATCATGGTGTTTAGGCTCCCCCATGCATGCCTTATATCTCCACTGATGAACTTCTCCTCCATTTTGTTTTTGTAGTTGAGCTTTGGCCAGCTTGGTCTTCTCTGCTTTAGCTCACTTTTTCAGCTCTTTAACTCTCTGCTGATCACCCTGGATGAATGCAAACTTTTTTAAATTGAGACAGTTCTTAAGGTCTTTGGTTATCCATGGCTTATTGTTTGCAAAGATCTTAATTTGTTTGGTGGGGGAATAACACTATCAGCACAGAATGTGACCTAAGAGCATATGGTATCGTACAACAGGTTAAGGTCACCATTGCATTCCCTGAAGAATTCTTCCCAATCTGTCAGCTCAAAACATCCTTTCAGTCTTTGAATGGAGTCTACCTCCCATGCCATGATGGTTTGGGCCTGTACTTTTTGGGTCTTCAATTTTTGTCTGTACTTAGGCAGTAGTAGTATTACATTATGATCTGAGGACCCAAGGGCAGGGCAGGGCTTGGATACATATGCACCCGGGATGTTTCCAAAACATAAATCTAGCGTTCTATTCAGCCGTGTTGGCGTTGTTACATACTGTTCTAACTGTGGGAGAAGTGCGGTGACGTCACATGTGGTTGAAATCTCCATCAGAAACACGGGGGCTGGTCAGATGCCCTGGAGACGGCATTGTCATAACATTCTAAAATGCGCTCTGCTGCCAGCGCGTTGTCAGGGCCAGGGACATAAACAAGAATTACTGTTATTAATTGAAATTCACGGGGAGGATAGTGGGGACGAAATGGCACAGACATGATTTCGTAGTGTCGTGGAGCAGTGGCATCTCACGAACTGTGAAGTTCGTTGGCCCATCTGTCATTTACAACCATGCATAGACCACCTCCGACTGATTTTCCCCGTTACTTCTTTGTCCCGGTCAAAGGCGTATGAAGCGTGTAAATGAGGCCTTAAAGCCATCCCAAGCACACTGTAATGTCCTCAGTTAACCACGTTTCAGTGAAACAGAATAAACTTGTAATCCGATAATTCTGAATTCAAGCTTAACCAAGTGCCCGCAAGTTCATCCATCTTATTACGTAGCGATCGCCACATTTTGACAGAGTGAAAGCAGGTAAGTGGTAGTTTACTTCCCCGTCTCCTGATCCTGTTCCTGATCCCTCCTCTCGATCCTCTTTTCCTCCTTCTCTTCTTTATAAAGCCGGTGGGTGTTTGGTAATGAGATCCGGCTGTTCTGGTGACAAATCAACTGTTTTGCAAGCATATCGCAGCTCCAGAAGGTCCGCTCTGATGTAGGTGCGTCTCGATGCAATTTGATGCGCGGTGACCCCAGCAGAGAAACTATCTTCATATTCCGTCGTGGATTGATGTTTTAAATCAATCGATGCAGAACTCTCACTATCCATACTTCACAAACGTATTGCACCAGTCTAACTGGACAAAACTGGACAAAGCCTTCAATCACGAGTCGCTCAACAGAGGAGCGCCCCGCTCCTCTGTTGGTAAGTCTAAGGGTTGTCTAAGGGTTTCTCGGATCGTCATGCAGTGACTACAAAAGAAAAATGATCAAGTATAGGCAACTCAAAGCAGGTGTAAAAACCCAATAGAGTGATAAATAAATAATGGTTGTTTCTTTAAAAAGGTATCCGCTTAAATCAAGGTGGTGCAGAAGAGGAGTCAACCAATATGGTTTTAAAGCTATCGTTATCCAATGTTTGATCTCCAAATGGCTTTATATGCAACTAACAATCGTAGTTGCATGTCCCACAACCTCCCTAGCAAGCTCTGATTATTTTGGACCTCTGTATTTCTAAAGTCCTGCTTACGTTCACGTTTGTAAGACTAATGTGCAACTTATGAATAGCACGTCCATGTTAACTAACTATCATGTTGTCTAATATGCCTGAAAGAAACCCCATTATTCCAACGTTAGCTTACGAGAAGTGATTAATGGCTTATTTGGATATATTTCAAACAAAGTAGGCTGAACCAATTAACCTAATGCGGAACCTTTACCTAGGAAAGAAATATGAACAAACACGATAGTTCCTTTTATTACCCAATTCAATTACAATCTTGGCGAAACTAGTGTCTGTTTGGTGTGTCTCATTTAACAATCATTTTAAAGTTTATGATTGTGAATGCATTTGGCCTTCTGCGTTCTTGTCTGTACTTGTGTTATTGGGTCTTTGTAATACGTGCTCGGATGTGGACCAAGTACTGTCCTAATACACAAGTTTGCATTTTGCAATGAACGGTCAAAAGGGTTCTTGACACAGCCATTTTACCAAGGATGCACCGGTTGGTATCTTGTAGGAATTTGGCAGCACAGATACCCTAGAATTTTTATTTTTTTTACAATTATCGTTCCAATTCTTTTGATTGGTCTTTCAGAACATGTCAAGAATCGATTTGCTGGTCTCATACAGTGATGTTTGTGAGACTATTGTGTAACTAATGATTAGCACGTCCAAGATAACTATCATGTTGTGTAAGATGTCTGAAAGCAGCTCCATTATGCCAACGTTAACTTATGTTGTAATTTGAATGTATTTTTTTCTTTTTTTTCAAGAAATTATTAACATTCATTCAGTTATCAATTTGTAAGTACAAAACTATATACTGTAATTCTTAAAGGTTTTAATAACAGGAGGAACATGATACAAAATATGCAATGAAGAAATTCTGATTCATTGTCTTTAATTAATTTAACCCAAAGTGACAGCACACTGGGTAAGTTTCCTAGTTTGAGGAATAATAAGTCTAACTGCATAACCCTCTCTATCATAGTTCTTCCCTGTCAAAAAACATTTCACACACACCATATAAAAAGTATATCATATCATAACATAATGAGACCTAATTTTATAAATACACCATTACTTTTCTAAACAAGGAATATCTGTTGGGATTCTGGGATACATATTCTAAACCTACAGCTTGTTTCAAACATACATCATACATACGTATGACAGAAGTATATATTTTTGAATGCAAACTATTTATATTTCTTAATAGTTTAAGTTTGAAACATAACTTGGTTTTGGGTATTTAAACCCGCGTTCACCGCAGATTTTATGTGTTCGCAATGGCATTTTTTTGATGAGAGGCCTGTTGATATCGGAACGCAAATTATTTGTGCAATCCACCGGGAGAGATTAATAAGACTACGGCCCGACATCTTGGCATATCGGATTACTTTTTGCTGGAGAGATATAGATTCTCTCGCAAATCTTTAATATATTTAAATAGCCTTCTCCAGCCTTACATAGCCAACACTACCAATCGAGGACCTGGCCTCAGTTCACTCCAGACTATTTGCGTAGCACTCCGTTTTTTGCAAATGGTAGTTTTATCTATAATGTTGAAGATGCTGAGCCTTTCAGGTGAACCATCCACGTCTGGACCAAGATTTTACATCGGCCTCCTATCAAATCCAAAGAGCAATATTTGGCTGAGTACTATGCCGAGAGGTGCTTTTTGACGCATTTACGCGGTCAGCGATCCGCTGCCACGCTTTGGTTCTCCGGGTTTGCAGAGGCTTTAGCGTTCCCTTTTCTTGTGATAATATCTTCTCTCTCGTCATAGCTCTCCAGGAGAACCTGAGTTCCATTTCATTGAAAATAAGCACTCTCCGTTTCGCCATTTTCAATCAGGGTGTTTCATGATCCATAACATCACGGTTTTATAGGTTTGGCGTGGACACGCACAAACCCTGTTTGTTACACACAACCCCGAGTTGATTGAAACTAATGCATAACCCGTGCAGTGGAACCAACAGCTCTGGTTTAGTTGGCACAGGGTCAATCAACCTAGAGTTCAGCATTAACTCTGTGTTTGTTAAACCTCCGTTCGTGGAATACCCCACTGATTGAGTTTTCCCTGTCCCTTGTTTTCTTTCTGCCGTTTTTGCTCTGCCTGTTTCTGCTCTACCAATTGAATTCTCTACCTTGTGATTTTCTGTTTTTGGATTTTCATTCTAACTGCCTGGATCTTTTGTGCGTTACACTTTTGACTCTAAGATTGACTTTTTGACCGGTCTACCCTTTGTTTAAATCCTGAAGAAAAGGAATAAATATTTTGCCAAATGCATCTGCTGGTTTGCACCTGGGTCCTTATCTGCAATCCTTAACAATATAGTTGGACAGTGCAATGCCTCAGCTTTACAAAGTGTTCTTATTAGTGGCAACAATAGGAGCTACATCTGCAGGTGTAGAAAGGAGCTTCTCCTGTTTAAAGTGGCTCAAGTCCTACACACGTAACCATTGGGGGCCAAGGCCGTTTAACCAGCCTATCTCTGCTTGCCATTGAGAGGACAATGGTAAAGTCACTGGAAAAGACAGCTAATTGGTATTACAGGGTCACAGAGTATTTCCTTGAAAGCGAACAGGGCAGAATTTACATATAAATAAATTGAAAATTTATATAATGTCGGCCGAAAAGGAGCTTTCCCTCTTTGAAATACCAGCAGCCACCACTGCCGTAAACCCATTTAATTTTGACTTCAGGAAATGGAGGCCGGAAAAGAAATGGAAGTAAATCAGAAGAAGTGGCCAATAAGAAACCTTGCACGGTGGATGGGTCAGGTGAGCGGGTGTCATCTTTTTCGGATGATTGGTGTAAAGTAATGTAATTATAAATAAACAACTTTGGATATTTCTAAGTAGGTGTCTTTATGTCGTATAGACTTCGCCTTTTAAGGCTATCGCTATTGGGTTATCCCTAGGCGTGAGCCGTAGCACTGAAAAATTTGTAATCCCCGCGCACCAACAGCGTGGGCCTCAATCACGTCCGCGGGGCCTCAATATACGCGAGTGCCGGTGGACGTTCTGCTCCCATTTTCTTCAGGATGATTCTGTAGCATACTGAAGTAAATAAATAGATATTAGGACTCGAAGACGATCCGCATCTGCAAGACATGTAACACGGGTTACATCTTGCCGTATGGCGGCCATGCCTTGGGCATGAACATGCCGTCTTGGCGTTCTCGCCGCTCTATCTGTGTCGGCATTGTGCGGCGCTGCCGTCGGACGACACGACAGACAGCGCAGAGCCGACACTGCCACCGCCATTGCTGAGTGGGCCGACGACTTTACTGTTCCGCTCGACGATGCCCTCTCCCTCCTTGTGAGCTTGGAGTCGGACGACTCCGACTCCGCGGCAGCATTGCCCGTCTCTGCCGCCACCTCACTTCCAGTGGTTGGAGCTCTGGTGGCAGAGCTAACTGGCATTATCACCAGGGCAGCCGCAACCATGGCCTTGCGGTGCCCATGCCTCAGGCCCCCCAACGCCCGGACCAACTGCATGGCATCTGGGGGCTCGAGGCCGCAACACGCCCCGCCCGACTCCAACCGATCGGGCCGATGTTTCCCGCCATCAGACCTTACTTCAGTGGGGCTGCGGTGGAGCCCGGGAAGCTCGGAGCCCCGGTGAAAACATTTTTCCAGGTCACGAAGACGGAGGGTCTGACAGACCGGGGTTACAGGGCGGTACCGTCGCTGGATCCCGCTCTGTGTGCTGTCTTTGGAGTGAAGACCGGGGCTCAGCGACGCTGCTGCCCCACTCCAAAGACCAGCTGACGGCCAAGCTTACAGACAGAGCGCATCAGTGTATGATGCAGCAAGAGGCTGTTATGGATAACATCGCCCTGCTGGCACATAACATGGCGGCTGACCCTCATCGTCTAGCCGAACAGGCAGTCGACGTGGCGAAATCCACCCGGGCAGCAGCGCTCCGCTCGAGGCTCCCGTCGCCGCCATAGGCCCCCGACAGCCACTGTCACGGCGCCGCCGGCAGCTCCTCCTGCTGGCCCCAAGGCTTACCAGCCCCGCCCGCCTCCATCGCAGGCTACGGCGAGCGGCCAGCGAAGGCCCCGGGCAGCGGGCTCATGGGGCTATATCCCGCCCCACAAGCGCCGGCAAAGGCAATTACGGCGCGAGGGAAAAGCGTGTGACAAGCGAAAAACACCTCTTTACTAAAGACGGCTGTTTTCTCCCCACACCCCAGTTAACGCCGGAGCCTATCGGCTCGGCCATAACTTCACACACATTTCCCGCAACATATAAGCAGGCCGTCAATAAACCTTGTATTATTGATCGAGCCAGCCTTTCATTGCTTTTTAAAAGGCAACCTTACCAGGCTAACCATCCCTGCCCGCCTCCATTGCAGGTCGCGGCGAGCGGCTAGCGGGCTCATGGGGCGATGCCCCGCCCGCAAGCGCCGGCGAGGGCAGGGAGAAGCGTGTGACAGCGAGAAACACCTCTTTACTAAAGACGGCTTCTCACACACCAGTTAACGCCGGAGCCAACCGGCTCGGCCATAACTGTTTCACACGCATCTCTCACTACATATAGGCAGGCCGTCAATAAACCTTGTATTATTGATCGAGCCAGCCCTTCATTACCTTTACAAAGGCAGCCTCAACCGGCTTACCAGCCCCGCCCGCCTCCATCGCAGGCTGCGGCGAGCGGCCAACAATGGTCTCGGGCAGCGGGCTCATGGGGCGATGTCCTGCCCCACAAGCGTCGGCTATTACGGGGTGAGGGAGAAGTGTGTGAAAGTGAGAAACACCTCTTTACTAAAGACGGCTGTTTTCTCCCCACACAGTTAGCGCTGGAGCCTATCGGCCCAGCCATAACTGTTTCACACGCATCTCCCACCACATATAGGATGGCCGTCAATAAACCTTGTATTATTGATCGAGCCAGCCCTACATTACATTCCCCTCGGCCGCGAGACGGCCGCTAAAACAAGCTCTCTGTCTACGAATGACACGCAGCTCGTTCACAGTGTCAGCAGCAGTCTGCTGCCCAGTCACAGTGTTATTCCTCCTCGTGTCCCAACACTCAGGAGAGAGGAAGCTACACTCTTGTCACAAGCGGAGCAGGCAGGGCATGCATCTGCTAATGACACACACACCCAGCCTTTTCGGGCAGAGCTCCCCATGGGCTGCGAGGAGGACTCCTCCCCTCGCAGCGGCGGCAGGAGCTCAGGCTTGGCTCGTTTCCATGACAGCCGCATCAAAACAAGAGGCTGCACAGCCATTTTCAGAGCGTTGCTCAGAATGGCCGAACGCCTGCACCCTGGCCAAATGGATGGACGGGCTGATCAGCAAGGGTAACACCCTGCAGTTCACATCCGTTCTGCCACGATTCAACAGGATTGTGGAAACAACGCTGTCATCCAAGGATCAACAGCTGTCACTTTTGGTGGAGCTCCAGCAGCTTCTAGCGAAAAAGGTGATTTTCACAGTCCTGAAGGGAGAGGAAATGCAGGGATTCTATTCCCGTTATTTCCTGGTACCCAAGGTAACAGGAGGGCTGAGACCGATTCTCGATCTAGCCCTATTCAACAAATGCATCGCGGAGAGGCCGTTTCACATGTTAACAATCAGACGAGTGTTACAGTGTGTAAAACCGGGCGACTGGTTCACCTCAATAGATTTGAAGGACGCCTGCCTTCCACGTCACAGTGATCTCCAAACACAGGAAATTCCTGCGTTTCTCATTCCAAGGGTCACACTACCAGTACAACCGTCTCCCGTTCGGCTATTCTCTAGCCCCACGAACGTTTTTCCAAATGCGTGGAGACGGCTCTCCGGCCGCTGCACGCAACAGGAATGAGAGTACTGTTCTACTTGGACGATCTGCTTTTGATGGCTCGCTCCAAGGAGGAAGCAGCTATTTAAACAAAAGCTGGTAATTCACCTGTCGAATTTAGGCTTCGCCATAAATTGGAAGAAAAGCTCCCCCCTCCCCTCACAGAGTGATGTTTTTGGGGGTAGAGCTGGATTCAGCTGTAATGAGAGCATGGCTCTCACAGCAGAGGATGGAGACGATGTGGTCTCTCCTCCGCCGCTGTTCCCCGGGCAACGTCGTGACAGCCCTCTCTGTCATGAGGCTGCTGGGCAGGCTGTCAGCCGCTCACACGGTGGTGCCGCTGGGGCTGCTTCACATGAGGCGGCTGCATAGATCCCCTATCAGTGGGCCCGATTTGACCCACTGTGGCGATCCCCGAACTCTCGCGAGAGGGGTGCCGTTGGGCAGAGGAACGTCACACATCTCAGCGTTTACGGATGCTTCTCTGTCGGGCTGGGGAGGAACATGCGAGTTGCACGTAGTGGGCGGCGTTTGGCCGCCCCCCGTGACCATGCATATTAACGCATTGGAGCTCACCACTGTGTTGAAAGTGATCCAACGCTTTGCCCAATGTTGACAAATCAACAGTAATGGATTCGCACGGACAACAAGGCGACAGCAGCATACATTGCCAAGGGGGCGTGCGCTCGGCACAGCTGCTGAGCATAGCGAGACAGCTGTTATGCTGGGCGCACACACACTTGCTCTCCATCAGAGCAGCGTACATCCCCGGTGTCCTGAACAGGGGGGCCGACATGATGTCGAGGGGGGGTCCCCAACCAGGAGCATGGACTCTGCACCACGATCTGATTAATCAGATATGAAGCGAGTTTGGGAAGGCAGAGGTCGACCTATTCGGCACGTGGGAGAACACACAGTGCGAGCTGTGTTTCTCTCTCAGCGCGAAGGACAACCCCCCCCGGGGTGGATGCGCTCGCTCACAGACCGTGGCCGAACACACTCCTGTATGCTTTCCCAACCGTCCCTCTGATTCCCCAAGTCTTGGACCGAGTCCAAGAGGAGCGGCTGTATATGATTCTCATACCACCGCAACGCTCAGTGCACCGTGGTTTCCTGCCTGCTCCAGCGTCTGCTCTCGGGGCCGCCGAAGGGACCCCCTTGGCGGCGAGACGCTCTCTCCCAGGCAGTGGGAGAGATCGGAAAGCGCTTGTAGCCCTGGCCACTGAATGCGAGCGCCTAGAGGGTCTCGGCTTCTCCCAGTAGGTCGTACGGACCACCCAGGGTGCCAGAGCTGACTCCACCAGAGTGTGTTACTCGGCTAAATGGGCGGCTTTCCAGAAATGGTGCACGGAGAGGGGTTGTGATCCAATCACCTGCTCTTTGCCGCGAGTGCTCTCTTTCCTCCAGTTACTGATGGAAAGACGGCTGATTTTTAGCACGGTTAAAACGCACGCGGCTGCCGTTTTCATCATGCCACGAAGGCTTCGGGGATAAAACTGTTTTAGTCACCCCTTAATGAAGCGCTTCCTAAAAGGTGTGAGGAGAGAGAGACCCGTGACGCGCTCTCTCACTCCAGATTTGGGATTTAACACGGGTGCTGCGCGCACTGGTTAAAGCCCATTTTAGCCTCTTGACCGGGGTGCCCCTCAAGTTTGTGGACAGCCAAGACAGCTTTGCTGCTGGCCCTGACGTCAGCTAAGAGACTGAGCGACCTGTCTGCACTCTCTGTAGCCCCTTCTTGTCTTAGAATACAAGGAGACGGCAGTTTGGCCATATTACGCCCGAACCCGGCTTTTACACCAAAGAGTATTACTAGCTCGTTCAGATCGAGATAACACTCAATGGTTTCTTTCTCCCTCCTCATCAATCTGGGGAGAAGGCAACAGCCCATCTCTTGTGCCCTGTACGCGAGCTTCTGTGAAGCGCACGGAGGCTCGGCGCAAATCAAAACAGTTATTTGTGCATTACAGAGAACATTCCCAGGGCCTCCCCCTGACGGCTGTCACGTTGGCTGTGTGATGCTATCACAGAGGCTTTTGTGTCAGCGGGGGCAGAGCCGACAGAGACTATCAGAGCTCACTCGACCAGAGGAATATCGTCCTCTGTCGCTCTGCAAAGAGGGATGCCTATGGAGGATATCTGCACAGCAGCCTCCTGGGCTTCCCCATGCTCTTTTATTAGGTTTTACCTAAGAGACATGTCGTGCCTCTCTATGACACACTCGGTTCTGGGTGCTTTGCCAGAGTGAGTGTGATTGTGTGACAATGCCCCTCGCATAGTAAACAATGTGAGGTGGAATATTCATGCTGAGAGCTCTTGTGTCTTATCAGACACATTAGAGCTGCTCGTTGTTGACGTGCCGTTAGACGCATGACGTATGTTATGCTACGTCTGACGCATGATACTAGCACGTATGTAGCTGTGTTTCTGGTTCTGATCGGGACCAATGAGGCATAGACTATATCGTGCTTCGCCCTTTTAACCCAATAGCGATAGCCTTAAAAGGCGAAGCCTATACGACATAGAACGATAGTTACGTATTGTAACTCTAGATTCTATGAGTATAGGCGCAGCCTTTTAAGTGTCGGCCTCATTGTCCTTTAAATAGCTGAAGAAAAGCTGTTTATTGGGAGCAGAACGTCCGCCGGCGCCCGAGTATATTGTGGCCCCGCGGACGTGATTGAGGCCCACGCTGTTGGTGGGCGGGGATTACAAATTTTTCAGTGCTACGGCTCACGCCTAGGGATAACCCAATAGCGATAGCCTTAAAAGGCTGCGCCTATACTCATAGAATCTAGAGTTACAATAAGTAACTATCGTTCAGACGGCGACGGGAGGGGAGGTTGCTCCTTCTCCTTCTCCTGGTAATCCTTGATTTGGCACTATCCACTCGCCATAACGGTTACCCAGCCAAAGGAGACTGTCGTGTGGAATTGACGTCTCACCTACGTGTGGATAAGTACGTCGCCTCACCTACGCCCGCCTCACCTACGCCGTCGTGACTCTAATGTACTGCGATCTTAAATTATTTTCATTTTCTTTCACACAGACATTAAGTTGAGTTTATTGTTTTGTTTTTTCCCTACAAACACCCCTATAGGCTATATGTATATAGGGAACAGTGGCGGCTGGTGACTGAAAAAATTGGAGAGGACAGGAGGAAGACCAGTCCACGGCGTCATGTTATTTTATACTACTTATCCCTACTTTCTTATATTCAATGAAAATTAAACAGTAAAACAATGTCTTACAAGATTTCTTAAAAACAACATAATTTTATTCAATCCTACTGTTTTCAGATTAACACAGGCCTTATGCAAAAGACAGAGCATTTATAATGGATGTGGGATTGTTAGCCTACATTACTAACTCAACAACAGTAGGCTACGTTTGCAAGCACACTCATACACTAAAAACATTATACCCACATGAAAAATTTAGTGCATTGTTGCCAGTTGTTGGATAGTCACAAATTGTACAAATTGATGGCTAGTCATACACAAGGATGAAAAATATTACCTTGTGGTCAATTATGCTTAGCTTTATTGATTAACTTTACTGTTTCAATTTTAGGCCCTAAATGAAAAATGTTCGTCTTGGAAAATGTCTTCATTGCTGAGTAAACAAACTGAAGACACGCGCGTATATGGGGCGACGTGGGTTTCACACGTCCTAGTCCAGACGTCCAGAGCAGGCGTAAATTTGTTGGTAATTATGGCGAGTGGATAGTGCCAAATCAAGGATTACCAGGAGAAGGAGCAACCTCCCCTCCCGTCGCCGTCTGAACGTGTGGATTTTTGAATGGGAGTGGATGGGACAGCAGATCAGAGACAGGCGTCGACGTCACGGCGTCACGTGACGACGGCGTATGTTAGAATTACCAACAAATTTCCGCCTGCTCTGGACGTCTGGACTAGGACGTGTGCATTTTTCTTTCATATTGGACTGGATGTTTGCATGCCATTTTGCGTTACTTTTAGTTTATGATGAAGAAATGTTACTGGGGTTAAGGTTAGGGTAACGGTAAGGGTAAGACACAAAGTGATTTGCAAAACAATATTTCTTACAATAACACAAGTCCAAAGTTTTGATGACTCCAGTAGGAAACTTAAGATACCTAGAGAAATGCGTGAGTGCTCACAAAACATCAACAAGTCAGCAGTGTGGTAGGCCTACAGGGTGATCATTTCTGATATGTACAAAAGCTGAAACTATTAGCCAGGAGTGGGAAAGATGCAGACGCAGACGTGGGAAGCAATAAGACACACCAACACACAGTTGCCTGTTGCAAAATGGTTCAGAGTTTAATATAAATATTTAGGGTTAGCTAGGGTTAGTTGACCTGTGCCTGTCTGGACCCTCGAATCAGAGAAACTTTGGTCGGTGGACCCTGTAGACTTATAATTGAACACCGCTGATCTAAAGTAACAGGGGTGTGTGAGTGTGTGTTACTTTAGGTCAGAGGTGTTCAATTATAAGTCTACAGGACCCACAGACCAAAGTTTCTCTGATTTGAGGGTTCCAGACAGGAGGGTTTGTTTACTATACTGTTTACCAATGTACCTTTTCTTTTTTCTGTCGAGGCTTTGGCCATGCTGACAAGCAAGGACCATTCTTTTCTTTACACATAGAGGGGTGTCTTCATTGAAATCCTACACCTGCCATAGATGCCTCTCTTTGGTGCCATCTTTTATGTGTTCAGACCTATAGTAGGATAATATGAAAGGGGCTTTTATAATTACCCAAACTTCATTAGGCTACATTATTATTTATTAGAATGAGTATTTGCTTATTTGTTCTTCCCAATGTTAATGGAATTAAAAAAAACATAAACACAACACAAACCATCCATCAAATGCCTTTTCCTTCATACATCACACTCTGGTCTTACACCTACCATTTGACAAACGATGTCAAAAAGAGTAAAGATTAATGTTAATCTAATGATCTGGACAATTTCACCATTGACAGTATTGACTTTTTGAAGTCAGTTTCCCCTTTACCCGCCAATAGTGTTTGCTTTATAGTCTAATGTTAGTAAGTTAATAGAAATAGTTAGGGTTAGCTGGTATTGCGTTATCTGGTGTGGCTATAGTCTAATGTTAGCTTAGTTCGTGCTGTTTCGTCATGTTAATCGCTAGTAATAGTAAGTAATTTGTAGAAATATACACCCCCCATCGCGTTCGACACAAGGGAAGTCGACACAAGGGTAAAGTCCCGCCCAGGTCGAAGTGGCGTCGATTTAGAGAGTCCCGGGTAACCGTGGCACTATCCACTCACCATATGGCGAGTGGATAGTGCCACGGTTCCCCAGCCAAAGGAGACTGTCGTGTGGAATTGACATCTCACCTACGTGTGGATAAGTACGTCGCCTCACCTACGCCCGCCTCACCTACGCCGTCGTGACTCTAATGTACTGCCGATCTTTTAACGGCTGTTTGAATTGTTTGTGTTTCAGTGTCGGAAATAAAGTTTAATGAGAAAAAATTGAGTGTCATTTGAACCAAAGATACTTACCGTCTTTGATTGAATTGAGTCTATACGTTCAGCCACAAGGTGCAAATTGCTTCAAATATATATCCAATTATGTTTTTAAAAAACTTAAAATTATAACCAGTGGCGGCTGTGACTGAAAAAATTGGAGAGGACAGGAGGAAGACCAGTCCACGGCGTCATGTATGTTTATTATATACTAGGCTACTTATCCCTACTTTCTTATATTCAAATGAAAATTAAACAGTAAAACAAATGTCTTACAAGATATTTTCTTAAAAACAACGTAATTTTATTCAATCCTACTGTTTTCAGATTAACACAGGCCTAATGAAAAAGACAGCATTTATAATGGATGTGGGATGTGGGATTGATAGCCTACATTACTAACTCAACAACAGTAGGCTACGTTTGCAAGCACCTCATACACTAAAAACATTATACCCACATGAAAAATTAAGTGCACTGTTGCCAGTTGTTGGATATTCACAAATTGTAAAAAATTGATGGCTAGTCATACACAAGGATGAAAAATATTACCTTGTGGTCAATTATGCTTAGCTTTATTGATTAACTTTACTGTTTCAATTTTAGGCCCTAAATGAAAAATGTTGAATGTTGAAAAAGGTACAGCTCAAACTGCTGTTTAAAAGTCTTCCAGTTGGCGTCGATGTTCCCGGTAAGTTTTATTAGTCCCTGGTGGCTTTATAGAATGCATTCCTGGTACCATGTAAAGTTATGTAATTATAAATAAACAACTTTGGATATTTCTAAGTAGGTGTCTTTATTTGACCAGCCTTCATGATTCTCCCGTTACACTTGTTCTGTCGTTCTCAAGCCTAGTCCATCTGATCTAGTAATCAACACTGCCACCTAGTGGTCATAACATATAACATATATACAGAACATACATATCATTACAATTGGTCTCAGTACAAAAGATTAAGAAGTATGTTTCTTGAGTGTTCTATCTTTTGAGATGTCTTAATCTGCCTGTGTGTGGATTGTCTTTGTCTTTTTTTTCAGACAGCATCTCCACAGGGCAGACTCTGACCGAAAAGGAGCTCATGAAAGTGGGCAAAACGCTGGGAAATGATTGGGAGCAGATTGCCATCCATCTGGAAATAACGACCAAAGCTTTGGAGGACATCAAGGCAGAACATAGATCTGTGGCCATGCAGAAGCTGAAGATGTTGATGCTGTGGGCGCGCCGAAGACCATCAGGAAAGGCCACAGCACAGGACCTGCTGAGAGGTTTGGAAGACCTGGAGGACCTACCGGTCGAGACTCGTCAGTTATTGAATGGTATCTTACTTCAACCACACACAGTGAACGTCCAGACCATTTGAGCAGTTCCCCTCTTTTACAGGATCAATAAGTTTACATTTAATATTATTTGTGGAAGATTGTAATGTGGTTACAATTGCAATGGAGTTGAACTTGGTTTTTGTATGTGCACTAAGGACCTGTCTGTTTGCCTCCTCAGGCTTGAAGAACTGAAGATATGCAGATATACCTGAAACAGTGAAGCTGTCTGTGAATGCATCCAGATGATGAAGACAGAAAGATTATCCAAAAGTGTAAGCAGCCGTCTTCCGGTATGGCGGGTGCAGAGTAGGCCTAGATGTAACAGAGTTAGAAATAGGGTCTAGTGTTGTATGTGATTTTCGCCGTAATAAAGCCTTTTTGTTTTGAGTTTTGTGTTTGGAGCCACCGGTGGACAGTTTGTGTATGCGGTATCTGCTGCGTTTTTCCCTGCGCCTCTGTCGTACCCGATCAGGAGCTGCATGCTCTGCAATCGGGTAGGTACACTTGTAATAAGCACTCACTGCGGATATATTAGTTTTCAAACCGTAAATGATTGTGTTTAAGTTGAAAACTTCGACATATCACATGTGTGATTATTATTCCATACGCATTGTGATGATCTGTTACATTTTTAAAGTAATGATAGAAAGTTTGTTAATGCAAAGTCCGCTAGCAGGTGTCCATGCGGTCATGTAGCGCTGTAGATAATACATTGTAGTTATTTTTTACTTTGCTTGTGCAGATGCTGCATATCCAGTCCACCTTTGCCTGAAGGCATGTTTTTCTTTTCTTTTTCAAAGTTATGTTGTTCCCAAATATAAAATGTAAAATAAGTTATGAGGATTATTAAGATAACAATATTTCTCCTATTTCTGTGCTTTTTGTGTATTATTGCATTAAATGTCAAATGGATCAGGAAGCTGCATTATGCTCTGCATCGGATGCTGCATATCCAGTCCACCTTTGCCTGAAGGCATGTTTTTCTTTTCTTTTTCAAAGGAATAAACCCAATATATTCCTAAGACGTTTCTCAATCTCTGACTGCCTTACAACCGTTACATAGACACGCAGGCAGCTCGCTCCCACGACTGAACTTTTAGTTTACCTTTTAAACCTCTCTTTTTTTATTTTGGTTTTCAAACGTCTAGTGTTAGTTTGTTAACCATTATTAACGGCAATGTCTAAAGTAAAGGGCAAGCAGGATAAAGAGACCTCTTCATCGTTTGCTAGTGTTACATTAGCAGAACTTAGCTCTTTATTGGATGAGCAGAGGAAAGCAATATCTGCCGACTTTAAATCATCTTTCGAGGCTTTGACAACGACACCGGAGGGCTTGCACTCGACTGTTCCAGAGCATGGGCAGCGGATCAGCTCTTTGGAAGACAACTATAATGAGGTGGACCTTTGGCTTCAACAAACTAAGAAACCGATGTTCTACCTCATCACAAGACAACGTGCTGCTGAAAGCAAAGGTAGCTGACCTGGAGGGGCGCAAGCAGGCTCCAAAACATTAGAATTATCGGCCTACCTGAATCGCTTGAAGGGCCACGACCAACCACGTTCTTTTCCAAACTACTTGTTGATGTCTTTGGTATGGAGTTCCTCCCTTCACCACCTGGCGAGCTCAATCATGCCCATCGGAGCCTTGCATCCAAGCCTGCTACAGGAGATAAGCCACGCCCTGTCATCCTACGTCCTCCACCGGCTTCCAAGTTTAAGGACCTTGCTCATTCGCGCGAGAGCTCAAAAACGAGGTGATTTGTTCTACAAGGAGCACAAGATCCGACTCTATTGGCGCATTTCCACTAGCACGGCTCGGCTGCTAACGGTACGGTCTCGGCTCGGCGCCGCTATTTGCGTGTTTCCACTACAGCACGCAGTACCTGCAACCGGGTACATTTTTGGTATCACCTCAGCCCTGGTTCCAAGCGAGCCGAAGCGTTACTAAAACGTGACGTCAGCCGACTGCCTTCCACTGATTGGCCGATGAGTGTCGTCACTGGAAGCGTCATAACCGCGCGACGACCGCCTAGAATGTAAATAAAAACAAGACGCGAGACAAGACACCACTTATTGCTGCTTTTTGACTTGGAACGAGATGGCTTCTCAGAAAAAAATCCACTCCTTGGTCGGTGGAGGAGGTCCAGACTTTCCTGACTCTGGTTGCCGAGAGGAACGGATTCAGAGGGAGCTCGACGCACCACGCTGTTGTTGTTGTTTCTGGTCTTCCGTGTACTGTGTAGCGTCTCTCGGCGCCGTGTGTAATGACGGTCACAGCGGCGCCGTGTAAATGACGTCACAGCGGTTTCGCGCAGCCGTGTTATGACGACCCCGCCCACGTCGAGGAGGCACCAGTTGTAATGGAAACACAACCAAGCCGAGCCGAGCCATGCCGAGCCGTATCGAGCCGAGCCGTGCTAGTGGAAATGCGCCATAAGAAGACTACAGCAGTGACGTTTTGAAGCAAAGGGCAGAGTACAAAAGCTCCATGGCGGAAGTTTACAATCACGGAAACAAACCGGCTCTCCTATATCCAGCCAAGCTCCATATCTCCCTCCCCAACGGCAAGAAGACATGGATCAAGTCTGTCTTTGGAGACTGACAAGTTTTGTACAGAGCTTGAACGTAAGCCAGTGAACACATATTCAACCCATATGCAAAAACAACGTTATCGTTTGATGCCTATTATTGTGCGTTGAGGCGGAGCTGAGCTCTTACCATTTTATGTTCTCTCCTCATAATTGCATGCGCTTGTGTACTGGGTGCAGCTCAACGTGCTGCTGGTAATTTGGAGTCTTTGTAGTCTCGCTCTTTTCATATGTGCTTTTTCTTGTAGTCTGCCTTGTGGTTGTTTAAGACGTTTGGAGTATTCATGACTTCCAGTTGTCATGTCATTTCAATAGCACGGACATGGTCTCAAATATAATGTCTGCGGAGTGCCTATATGCACTTATTTATGTTCCTCTTGACGTTGTTTTGAGAGGTAATGTTCTCTCGTGAGGTTATATTAAGTCTTATTATTTATAGTTGTATTAAGTTGAGTGTATCATGAGTTGACAAGCTGAGCAGACGCGCGAATGGGCTGGTGGGGAGAGGATACTGGGGGGGAGAGAGGTGTTTTTTTGATAGTTTTTTTAAGTTTTTGTTTGTGTTAGTTGTATTTTCCTTTTATTTTTGTGACTGCTGCTATAAATCATCATTGTCGGACCCAGGCAGGTGCTTTATTCCCTCTCTGACGCTGAGTTGTGTGGTGGGATATGGCGGAAGACATCATAGAGGTATCTTTGCCGCTCACAACCGTCATTCCCATCATTTGATGGCTAGTAAATTCTCCTTAACTGCACCGAGTGGCGTGCCGTAGTTCGATTCACTAGTTGGAATGTTTAAAGGCCTGAACTCTATCCTCCTGTCAAGCCGCAAACAAAGTGATTAACCATCTTAAATTCTCTAAACACTAAAATAGCCTTTTTTACACGAGAAACACCTTAAGGCCCATTAGATCACGCTAATCACTTCCAGCGGTTTTGTTGGGCCAACTTTATCTTACTCCTCATTTTCAAGCAAGGCGCACGTGGGCGCGGCAATTCTCATTCATAAAATCAAATCCCCTTCCCCAATGTCCACTGCCATTTCAGACCTTAATGGACGTAGTTTATATAAACGTCACAGGTAGAATTGGAAACGAAGTAATTTTGTGCTTGGCAAATGTTGTTTAGCCAAAATTGGGATCGAAATGATTGAGAACTGCTTGTTGTGTTAAGAAAGTTATTTTCTCTCTTAGCTCTGACTTGGCTCGAAATCTCACCAGCTTATCCTGGGTGAGCAAAGGCGACGTTCAACTACGGAGTGACGTCAACTGTGTCTTGACCACTTGCTTTGATCGCTCATCTAACAGGCCTTTATGCTCCATCTTAAACCATCCAAAGCAATCCAGCTTTTATGGAACAGTATGGCGTCTCAGATGCCTGGCGCTTTTTAATAATCCTGCACAAAGCAGTTGCTTCATTCTTTTTCTCCTGTTTTCATGGCACTTTCTCATTCTCATGATAAATAATCTTCCTCTCCTCTGTCATGGCATTTTCTTACAATCCAACTGAATTTCACACCGATTTTGAAAGCTGTTGTCAATACCATGAAATTAGGCGTAATCCTGATACCATCATCCCACAAAATTATGGGCCTGTAGGCGCCCTACTCTACCTACTAATAGGGATGATTTATTTGCTTTGTCAACAAAGATAAGTAATCTCACTTTAAACAGATTAAATAATATTTTATTATGTAATTTCTATTAGCTTGTGGATATTAGGATTATCAACAAACGCACTTTTCTTTATTATATTAATTCATATAGGCTAGGCTAGTATTTAACACGTTGGTTGCACAACATTTAAAAAAAAGCATTAATTTTTAGTATTTTTATTGGACAAGCATCCTCATTATACATTTTACTGTTTAGTTCTATGGTTCAGATTTTAATATTTCTAGCTAAATAAAAAAAGGGGGCGGGGGAGTGTGGGGCCATAATAACAATTGGGTCAACCAGAGTAATGCTTGATAACAGCCTTCTGGCACCTATTAGTAGGTGAGTAGGGCCCTACTGGCCCATTTTTGCTGGGATGTTGGTATCAGGATCGCCTAATTCAATTGGTATGACAACAGTACAAATTCGGTGTGAATTGTCAGACATGCAACCGTTGGTCATGGATGTCTCTTCCCAGGCAGATCTATTTATCCGGCCTGTCCACTGGCACTTAAATTCGTTGTACTTGCTGACCCAAACTTTATTAGCACAATTAACAGTCATATTGATCTTTTCAATAATCTACCAATGTCAATCGGATGTATCGCGCGCATATGTGGTCAACTGTAAAGCTTACCTTAGAGGAGAAATAATGTATCTTATTGTGACCTATCACGAGAAAGCTGGGCATATGGCAAAGAAAGTCTCTTCTCAAGATAAAGCAGAGCTTGCAGTCAAAGTGTGTATGCACACCTAGATTTGATCTTTTGCAAAGAATACTCACAAAGAAGGCAGATATATGAATTATGGTCTCCAATAAACAGCAGATTCCCTGCTCAAACAAGCCATAATTTCTTTGAGTTTGGAAATAAACCAAGTATTGCTCTCACCAAAATATCCGCCAGTCTACTCATCAATGAACATTGCCCAGATATAACAAACAGATATGGAAACCATTAACACTCAATTGATTAACAATCAATTCAAGAGATATTGTATGCTTCATCATATACTACTTCTGGAGAGCCCAGATAACGAAACACAGTACGAACAGCTTTTTAAGTTCCTTAAGCCTATCCCTTCCATCAGCTTCTGAAGTGGCATCTAGTCTGATGTACATTTATTAATAAACAAACTTAGGGTGCTTAATGTCTTATCGGACTGGGAAATGCCCTCGCCCTGAAAATTTTAAAACACTATTGCAATATGCAAGATACCTGTCTCCACTGCTACTCAACATGTTTCAATGATCAATTGCAAAAGTGAGCTCACTCCCTCTCCGTTACCTCAGGCTACTATTTCTCCCGATCTCTCTGCATTTGTGCAGATGTAAAAATATTAAGTTAAAATGCTGGCTGACGGGCTCGAGCGTGTCCTTCCAAACTTATTCATCTCGAAGACCAACAGGCGTTTGTGAGAACAGACATTCCTTTCATAATGTCAACGACTGTTGATATTCTGCATCACCCACATCCTCTGAAACCCTGAGCTTGTAATTCCTCAATGGAAATTGCCCGAAAAGGCATATTGACCGATGTGGAGTGGCCCTACCTGTTTTAACATTGGACAACCATTTTGAGCTTTGGATTAATATATTGATATCATTAGAATTTAAGCTTTGTATACATCCCCTCTGCCAGATGTGTCCGGCTACAAATGACTACTCTGAATATTTCTCCCTCAACGATTGGGGACCGACAGGGCATGCCCCTCTCTCCATTACTGTTTGCCATTGCCATTTGAACCTAGCAGAGGGGCCCTCAGGGTTCCAGTCAGATTGCCTGGGATATTCTTCAGAGGTTGGCATTGAACATCAGAGTTACTCCCTAGCGCGCCGATGACCTCTTGGTTTTCTCTCTAGTCCAGATAGTTCTATTCACCCTATGTACTTACAGTACTGAAAAGGAATTTGTGGATATCTCGCGGTTAATAAACTAAATTCTGCACTAAAAGTGAAACTTACGTACAGTTCAATGCGGCAGCCAAGCCTATCCCTCTCAAAGTTACCATTCAGAACGTCATTTGGAGCATTTAAATATCTGGGTGGTCTGTGTGAACTAAAAACTGTATTAATGTGTTATCAAAATCTTATCAGGGTTAAAAAAAGCAATAACTCTGACGTAGGCATAACGAGAGACTTAAGGTATAGGACCCACAGAGCCATTTTAGGTTAAGCTGAGAGAATTGATATTGGTTTCATAACGCAATACCGAATGAAGTCAACGTAAGACCTACGCCACTATTGAAACAGCAATCACCAATCTCTTAGGACCGGTACCCATGGTTCAACTGCTTGTTCACACGGAACCCTTTTCTCCACTTCGGCTCAAAGTATCTCTTTGGAATATTGGTTGCTGACATACAGATGTTACCACCAAGATCTGCACCCGTGGACGGAGCTGGCGGCCACCATAGAAAAAAAAAAAAAAACAAGTGGTGAAACGGGTTTGTCTTCAATTACCTTTTGTGACTTGTTACATTTTTGGTTGTCACTATTACTTTACAGATTATGTTAAAGCCGAATGGGAGTTGATAACCTTGAGCTCATTGTAGTGTATAAGGCAGTGATGATAGCATTGGATGATACGGTGATGCAGGTTTTGTAAACTTTTGCTTGCTGAATAACTTGTTTCCCAAGATTTAGCTTGGCTTTGCTATCATTTTTTCTACCCTCCAAAAATACATTTCCAATCGTCACTTGTCTTACAGTTTTAATAATATCATTTTATATGCATTCAGGGCATCTCAATCAATTGCATATTGTCAAAAAAAGTTAATTTCATAACTTCAATGCAAAAAAGTTAAACTCATTATGTAGATTCATTTCATCCGAAGTTATGATATTTCAAGCCTGTATTTGTATTATCCTTTCATGTTATGGCTAACGGACTCATTGAAAACCACGAATTCAAGTGTTTCTCAGGAAAATTACGAGGGCTGTCAAAGTATCCACATTTCATTACTCAAGGTAGACAGTTGACAGTATCATGCACATTTGTGAGATATTTTAAAAGTTAGAACTTATTTGAGGCCTAAGTAGTTGATTGCCTTACTTTTTCCCCGTGGAAAGCGAACAGCTGTTAATCAGCTGTCCTATTGCCCACCGGTCTCACGAGATTTTCAGGTGCTTCCTGCGCACGAACGATTAATCTATTGAATCGGTGGTCCCAGCAGTACGATTTCCGATTCTTTCCGTTGGAACGCATTCACGAAATGTTAACCAATTGCACTTCTGATCATGGGCACGACTACGTCACAGAAATAGACGTGATAGACAACGGATAGGCTGTGAGCATCTTTTCCTATTTGATTAGTTTTTAGGATATTTTGTCTGTGAAAATGGCGGACCATAACTTTTTATTCTTGGTGGAT
>OLKM01003664.1:5000-32417 GCA_900291075.1 Melanogrammus aeglefinus | reverse complement strand
TAATATGATTAACTTGTCAATTTTGTCCAATTGTTTAGTAATCAATCGCAAAATATTTTTGAGATTATGGGAGTGACATTGTTGTGATTTGATAACTAATCGCTACTGAAGCTGTTACCTTCTAAACCGGAAAGACCAATAAGGCCGGCATTTTTTTTAAAAAAACACAGAACAGTAACAATGGACGGGAATCGTGTATGGTTTCGTTTCATATTGCAAATATTCGATTTAAGAACACAATCAGAAAAAAACAAATTTACAGAGTCGGTTTTTTGGTTTCTATATTCTCGTTTTTGAAACTGGAAAAGAGGGCAAAAGAATATAGACCAGCAACTTTTTCTGTTTTTTTAAATCAGAAACAAGAAAACTGTAATAATCCAGATAGCTTGTATTGTTTGGTTGATATTAGATAAGGACCGCACACTGAGATTGCCGGGAAAAGGGCACATGGTTTTAAAAACAGGTGTATAAGACGTTTTCAAAACGTTCCATCGAGTCTCTCGCATTCTAACAATGGCGGGCTATGGCTTTCCGTGGGAGCCCGCCGACTTAGGTCTGCGAGTGAACGAATCTGAAACTAAATCGGAAACTAGATTCTTCTTCGAAGGGTGGCTGTGCTCCACACAGAGGACCTCCTCACTTGTCATAACGGAGGAGCTTCGGGCACGAGATGGCTTGGTCGTGTGTTCTCCAAGTGTTCAATAGTTACGAATAATCATTCACAATAAGGTTTCAAGGTGCGGCCGTAACTAAGCTAAATATTAACTAACGTCTATTGCTGTGGTTTAGGTGGTTGCTCTCTTTTTCTTCGCTGCGTTTCTGTAGCCTAAAAATGTATCTCAGTTTGTTTTGTTTTTTCTGTTTCGGCGTTTAAAAAACCAACACACAAACACAAATAAAATGCTGTTTATTGTTCTTTTCCCTTTGCCCTTTTTAGTTTCAAAACCAAATCAGAGAGAACAACCAAAAAAATAAACGGTAATTGTCTTTTCTGATTTTGTTAGTTAAATCGCGGAATATTCAAGATACGAACGCTACACAGATTTACCGGATCATTGACTTGAAAGACGAATATTGTTGTTGATGTTGAAACTGCTGCGAGGGTTCTTCTTTCTTATTGACAGTTCCTGGCAAGGTCGGCAGAGGTCGTCTTTCTGCAGACGGTGCTAGTTGACGTCATGACGTGTGCTATCGCCGGCTTCCATGGCTGGCTCTGACCGTGTGTAAAACCAACTGGTTCATAACTGGGATAAGGCTGGAACCAGTTTTGAACTGGGCCTCTAGCACCAGCCCGGACCTGCGCTCTTGGTTCTTTTTGGTGTGAAAAAGCCTATATGAGAGTTTGGCCAAAGAAATCCCATGGTGGCACCTTTGTGTACAAGCCCAATTACAGAGACAGCACTACAACCCAAACAATGGACAGCATAACATCTATCCTACTTGTTCCCCACAGGCCCATGTCCGATCTCATTTTCACAGTTAGGGATAATTGCTAAAAATGCAATTGTGTACTCTTTAAGAGCGGCTTGCCCTGCGAATCTAATGCTTCTCGTTCTCTCAAGTTTCAACGCAACCTGTTAGGGCCATCCCCATCAATAACTGTGGTATTTGCAATCCACCAACTCCTCTTTGGAAGTGGGTCCACTAAGAAAGCCATCACTTCCCACCTTTGACCCCCAACGCCCACTGAAGCTGCCGCCACACACTTTGGAGTCAAAGCAAACAACGGTAAATTGTGGCTTTCCATCCGAACGCAAACATTTTTTAAAATTGTTTCTAAAACTTGTTTTAATTGTTGAAACAATGTGAAGGGTAAAGATCACGATATAACCACTACATGACTAATCAATGTAGCTCTTCCTTCCACCTTCTGCGCCAGCGTCCTACGCAGGTTCGCATCGCGCAATTAATGACTTTAACGAAGGCTACCAGCTGCAGAAAGCTTGGTGGTCACATTAGCTCTCCTCTCGATGGAGTTGGACTGTATGCAATTTAAATTCACTTTGGTCTTGCGATATTTTTACTATATTCTATGTCTTCATTTGATTTAATGTAATATTAATATACAGCAAGACGAAGTAGGTGTTACAATGTGCATGCACACATATAGACATGTGAGAGTCCATCCACGGCCTAAGAGATAGATCTTGAAAACCTTGGTCACTTCGGCCAAAGGAAATGTGGGTTTTCGATGACAACACACGCCGGCCAAACAATGGCATGCCCGCTGCCTAGTCTCTCCGCTGGCACCACCCTCTCCAAGTCGAGAAAACGGCACAAAGAGTGCTAGCCACGGGTATTGTCCGAGGTGCATTGGACCCGCAAACAAGACTGGAAGAATGGAAGAATGGAAGATGTTAGAAAACAGGATAACCCACATGTATCGCTTACGTCATAAGCCCATTGGGATGGTAAAAACACTAATATGTCAATCAGGAGGCCAAATAAACCAGTTACCTCGCCTCGAGTATTGACAAACCAAGATCTAGCACGACGCTTGATCCATAATGACGTTACACATATATTATTCTGATCTGACCGAGCCTCTGTTACGCGAGGGCAAGACACGGAAGCCATAAACAAAGTGTATAAACAACTAGCAAGCACGCTAGCTCAAGCTCCAGGTAGTTACTTCATAGGACCCTTTTGTCCATACTGCCCAGCAGTGCTGGGAGGACTTTCCCAGTACATTTTTCACTCCTCCAGTAGCACACACTCCTCGCTCCCTCGTCGACCAAACAATGTCGACCCACATCCAACCCTCTTGCTAGCTCCCTCTGCCAGAGGGGTCCGGGGCTAGGGGATGAGGGGGGGCGGGGGGCATGGGATGAGATGTGACATAGAGGTTCCGTGTGGAAGCCCCAGGAAAATGGTGGTCTTGAGCGGGGGTTTGAACATTAACATAGGGCCGGGGGACATCAGAATGCATCATGGCGAGTTTATGCATCAGACACGCCATATTTAGAGGACTCAAGAGAGAATGTAGAATGTTCATATATGTTGTAAATATACCTAAACCGAGACTTGGGTAAAACTTTATTTTTTTCCACATTACTTTCCGCATAAAAAAAGACCCAAAACAACATCCAACACAATAGCTAAGGATCCGACGCTGATATGCTCCCAAAATGGCGGCAGCGACGTCTAGATGTACAAGCTCTATAGAAGGGGAGAGCCTGATGCCAAGGTATAGGGTGGGTGTGTGTGTGTGTGTGTGTGTGTGTGTGTGTGTGTGGTGTGTGTGTGTGTGTGTGTGTGTGTGTGTGTGTGTGTGTGTGTGTGTGTGTGTGTGTGTGTGTGTGTGTGTGTGTGTCGTCCGTGTGTGTGTGTGTGTGTGTGTGATGTGTTCTTACTTGTAAAGGGGAATGTCAGGCTCCTTGCCCTCTGTCCTCAGGGTCAAACAGCACTGCTGGAGCTGGGACTTGGGATCGTTCCAGTCTTGGTTCAGAATGAACTCCTGTAAATCACACACACGCACACACGCACACACACACACACACACACACACACACAAACACACACACACACACACACACACACACACACACACACACACACACACACACACACACACACACACACACACACACACACACACACACACACACACACAGATGTCGTAACTGTTGTTTCTTTTTGAGCGCTCAAAAAGAAATACATCTTCATTGATACAGTTGGTTCAGTCCTTCTGCTTTTAGTTCAACCCACGCCCCCATCCCCACCCACACACACACACACCTCCTTTCAACTTGCCTTTTCTCACTTTTAAACTCAAGATCCAATCTCACTCCATCACTCCTTCTCTCCCTCCCTCTGTCTGTACTCATCCCGCTCTCGCTCTCTCTCGTGATCAGCTTCTACCTCTCTCCCCATCTCGATTCACATCTCTCTCTCTATTTCTATATCTCTAAGCTCTCTGCCCTCTCTCCCTCCCTCCCTCTCTCCCCTTGTCTCTCCCAATCTCTATTTCCCCATCTCTCAGCCTGTACCCCCTCTCTCTCTCTCTCTCTCTGTATATATTTCCCCATCTCTCAGCCTGTACCCCTCTCTCTCTTCCTCCCTCTTTCTATATATTTCCCCATCTCTCAGCCTGTACCCCCTCTCTCTCTTCCTCCCTCTCTGTATACATTTCCCCATCCCTCAGCGTGTACCCCTCTCCCTCCCTCCATCTGCCTTCTTCCTACCCACTCTCCGTATGTGCGTGGTCCGTGTGTGTTCAGATCAGGCTACTCAAGACAATAGCCAATCTGGACGCGTGGATCTAGAGAACGGGGCTGGGGGGTGGGGGGCTCCCAGGTGTGGGCCACTGATATATTCCCCCCCCCCACCCCCCACAGCCTGGTGCTATGCTAAAGGCCCTTCTATTAACAGCCATGCAAGCCTGTTGTCTCGTGTTATAGAGATACACGCACACATATAGATCTATACGTACACACATATAAACACACACATACTTATGTTTGTAGATATATAGACACACATAGATAGTATAATGTGTATAAACACACACATATATACTGTATATATATATACATATATACTGTTTATATACATATATATATATATATATATATGTATATATATATTAATAGATATACACACACACATTTAGAGAAGGGCGACTTTTCATCCTGGACTCTCCCTCTATCTTCATCTCACTCTCTCTGTTTTCATCTCTTCTTCCCTCTCTCTCTCCCTCTATCTTCATCTCACTCTCTGTCTTCGTCTGTTCTTCCCTCTCTCTCTCCCTCCCTCTATCTTCATCTCCCTCTCTCTGTCTTCGTCTGTTCTTCCCTCTCTCTCTCCCTCTATCTTCATCTCACTCTCTCTGTCTTCGTCTGTTCTTCCCTCTCTCTCTCCCTCTATCTTCATCTCACTCTCTCTGTCTTCGTCTGTTCTTCCCTCTCTCTCTCCCTCTATCTTCATCTCACTCTCTCTGTCTTCGTCTGTTCTTCCCTCTCTCTCTCCCTCTATCTTCATCTCACTCTCTCTGTCTTCGTCTGTTCTTCCCTCTCTCTCTCCCTCTATCTTCATCTCACTCTCTCTGTCTTCGTCTGTTCTTCCCTCTCTCTCTCCCTCTATCTTCATCTCACTCTCTCTGTCTTCGTCTGTTCTTCCCTCTCTCTCTCCCTCTATCTTCATCTCACTCTCTCTGTCTTCGTCTGTTCTTCCCTCTCTCTCTCCCTCTATCTTCATTCTCACTCTCTCTGTCTTCGTCTGTTCTTCCCTCTCTCTTCTCCCTCTATCTTCATCTCACTCTCTCTGTCTTCGTCTGTTCTTCCCTCTCTCTCTCCCTCTATCTATCTTCATCTCACTCTCTCTGTCTTCGTCTGTTCTTCCCTCTCTCTCTCCCTCTATCTTCATCTCACTCTCTCTGTCTTCGTCTGTTCTTCCCTCTCTCTCTCCCTCTATCTTCATCTCACTCTCTCTGTCTTCGTCTGTTCTTCCCTCTCTCTCTCTCTCTCTCTCTCTCTCACTGTCTCTCTCTCTCTCTCCCTCTGAGGTTGTGTCGCAGGTGCAGTATGAGGTAACGATTTGGTTGTTTTGAAGGCGGCCGAAGCTCTGTGTGATTACCTGTAAGGGGCAGGAAAGCACCGGCGACTACTCTCATCTATAGAGTGATTGTCTGCCTCAAACGAAAAAACACACACATAAACCCAAACACAAGGACCGGTCCGCCAAGCCTCAGAGTCACTCCTTTATTCCCTCACTTCTCCTCGCCCAAATTGGACAAAACAGCATAACGTTACATCTATTGCTCTCAGATGGAGAGAGTGGAAGATAAATAAGGGAGAAGAGGAGGGAGGGGGGAGAGAGAGAGGCAGAGGGAGGGACAGAGCTATAGGGAAGATATGAAAACGGAAAGGAAGGAGAGAGAACGAGGGAGGTATACCGATAGAGATGGATAGAGGCAGGAGAGAGGGAGACAGAGCGAGGAAAGGAAAAAAAAATGGAGAGAAAATGAGGATTAAGAAAAGGAAAGAGAGAGAGAGAGAGAGAGAGAGAGAGAGAGAGAGAGAGAGAGAGAGAGAGAGAGAGAGAGAGGAGAGAGAGAGAGAGAGAGAGAGAGAGAGAGAGAGAGAGAGAGAGAGAGAGAGAGAGAGAGAGAGAGAGAGAGAGAGAGAGAGAGGAAGAGAGACAGAGCGTTCTCTGTCTCTCTCCCTCTCTCTCTGTCTCCGTCTCAGAGTGAGACAGAGACAGTTCCCCAACTCTCTCCCTCTTGGAAGTGGAAATGAGGTGGGACTCTGGCAGTGACCGTGATGCCCGGCTCGCCCCCCCCCCCCACCCCCCTCCCCCAGGAGATATGCGCCAAGACAGCAATTAGCGTCACACATCAGACCACTGCCGCCGTCGTACAAAGACACCGGCACGCTGCGCACCAGCCTGCAACCGACTGTGTGTGTGCCCCCCAGTGTGAGTGTGAGCCCCCCCCCTCCCCATGTGCGTGTGTGTGTGTGTGTGTGTGTGTGTGTGTGTGTGTGTGTGTGTGTGTGTGTGTGTGTGTGTGTGTGTGTGTGTGTGTGTGTGTGTGTGTGTGTGTGTGTGTGCGAGCACACGCACACACGTGTAAACCCTGCAGTATAACTCCAGTGAGGGGGGGGTTACATTTCTTCTTAGGTTTCTTTCCATCCTCTGAGAAAACTATCTCCGCTGCAAGCCCTTACCCTATGGCCTCAGACTTTAGGACTCTAACCTAAGGACTCTAACCTCAGGACTCTAACCTCAGGACTCTAACCTCAGGACTCTAACCTAAGGACTCTAACCTAAGGACTCTAACCTAAGGACTCTAACCTAAGGACTCTAACCTCAGGACTCTAACCTAAGGACTCTAACCTAAGGACTCTAACCTAAGGACTCGAACCTAAGGACTCGAACCTAAGGACTCTAACCTAAGGACTCTAGGGACTCCTACCTAAGGACTCTAACCTAAGGACTCTAACCTAAGGACTCTAACCTAAGGACTCTAACCTAAGGACTCTAACCTAAGGACTCTAACCTAAGGAGTCTAACCTAAGGACTCTAACCTAAGGACTCTAACCTAAGGACTCTAACCTAAGGACTCTAGGGACTCCCACCTAAGGACTCTAACTTAAGGACTCTAACCTAAGGACTCTAACCTAAGGACTCTAACCTAAGGACTCTAACCTAAGGACTCTAACCTAAGGACTCTAACCTAAGGACTCTAGGGACTCCTACCTAAGGACTCTAACTTAAGGACTCTAACCTAAGGACTCTAACCTAAGGACTCTAACCTAAGGACTCTAACCTAAGGACTCTAGGGACTCCTACCTAAGGACTCTAACCTAAGGACTCTAACCTAAGGACTCTAACCTAAGGACTCCTACCTAAGGACTCTAACCCAAGGACTCTAACCCAAGGGCTCTAACCCAAAGACTCTAACCCAAGGACTCTATAAGGACTCTATAAGGACTCTAACCTCAGGACTCTAACCTAAGGACTCTAACCTAAGGACTCTAACCTAAGGACTCTAACCTCAGGACTCTAACCTCAGGACTCTAACCTCAGGACTCTAACCTCAGGACTCTAACCTCAGGACTCTAAGGACTCTAACCTAAGGGCTCTAACCTAAGGACTCTAACCCAAGGACTCTAACCCAAGGACTCTAACCCAAGGACTCTAACCCAAGGACTCTAACCCAAGGACTCTAACCCAAGGACTCCTACCTAAGGACTCTAACCTAAGGACTCTAGGGACTCCTACCTAAGGACTCTAACTTAAGGACTCTAAGGACTCTAACTTAAGGACTCTAAGGACTCTAACTTAAGGACTCTAAGGACTCTAACCTAAGGACTCTAACCTAAGGACTCTAACCTAAGGACTCTAACCTAAGAACGACTATGTCTGATTGATCCCCGTTAGTCAGAGTAGCTCTTGTGAAGTCCTACAACGTACAGATTGAGTGAATTGTGTACATGCTATGAAACCTCGCCTGGCTTAGATTGACCCCCCTCCCAGACCCCTACACCCCCCCCCTAACCACACCTACCTCCCCCCCAAAAGGAAAAACGAACACGCCGTCGAGGCGTGTGGCGGCCGTTTTCCGACGAGAAAAAATAAAATCAGTTTGAATCAACAGGAAACAGCTGCTAACAACCCATCAAATCCCGACGACGGCTGGCAGGTGGACGAAACGGAGGAGGAAAGATGGCCGAAATAAAGGCTACAAGGCAGCGAGGGCGGGCGGCGTTCAAGAGGCAAGCGGCGCTCGGAGCGCAGCGCCGTATTGATGGCCTAGCACCATTAGGTGCTAGGTAATTAGCCCTCACTCGCTCTCTCTGTTTATACGTCTCCCTCCCGCGCTCTCCCTCCCAGGGAAAAGACAAGCGAGCCCGAGTATGGATTGTTGCTGGCGGTGAAAGCGCCCGGCGTCGATGGCGACCTCACCTTCAACCGGGGGAAGAAGCAGACGTTCATGAAGGTGTGCACGTACTCCAGGTCCTTGTCGATGTAGAGGGCTGCAATGAACGCTGCAGAGGAGAGAGGAGAGAGAGAGAGAGAGAGAGAGAGAGAGAGAGAGAGAGAGAGAGAGAGAGAGAGAGACACAGAGAGAGAGAGAGAGGGAGAGTGCTTAAGTACTTTAGCACAGAAAATGTCAATTTATGTTATTCCTTGCCAATTAAGTGCTTGCTATCTCTTTGAGAGAGAGAGAGAGAGAGAGAGAGAGAGAGAGAGAGAGAGAGAGAGAGAGAGAGAGAGAGAGAGAGAGAGAGAGAGAGAGAGACAGAGAGAGACAGAGCGAGAGACAGAGATGTGGCATAAGAGAGAGAGAGCGAGAGAGCGAGCGAGAGATCAGAAACTACAGGGGAAAGGAAAGCCACCTCCTCTCTTCCAGAGATGCTCTTTGTCTTTGTGTTGCAGAGGTGAAAGTGGCCCCGAAAGAGACACCGTGACACGAGGTGACCCCGGCTGTAATCAGCGCTGCACTTAGCAGACCGGCTACAAAGTAGGGTACTTAGTGGAGCTATGGAGTAGGAGGAGCGATGGCCGTCAGCTAATGGCCTATGATTGGCAGACATTTATTTGTGTCGAATGCGACAGATATTTGTGTGATATTTAGTCTTTTCATTTTTTATGATAAAAAGAGAAGAGACCGAAATACTCGACGAGAAGACGAGAAGAGACAGGTGGTAAGAGAGACGGAAAGGGCGGGCAAGAGTCAGATCGAGAATGAGCCATTGTTAATATAGCCGTATATTTCATGAGCTCCCTTCATTGCCGTAGGCTACAGGCGCTTATATGAGAATTATATTCATCTCTTACCCCGACCCACCTGTGTCACCAGGCCATGGCCCTGGAAGAATACTTTGAAAGGCAAATGATATGAGGTTATATCAACCAGGATTGATGCGTGTGTCTATAAGTAGGATTTTCTGTGTGTACGGATGTGTGTGTGTGTCAACATGAAGGCCTCCGTGTGTCAACATGAAGGCCTCCGTGCGCGTGTGCGCGCGTGTGTGTGTGTGTGTGTCCAAAAAAGGCGTCCCTCTTGGATAATGCCAGGGGATGCATCAATGTGCAGCTTGTGTTTGTTTTCTAGCTGTACACCAGGGTCTGTACCATGAATGCATGAGTGTGTGAATGTGATCCTCTCCTAGCGGGGGCCTTTGAGACGCTGCTGGTGTAGCATAGGCCCCAAAATAAACAAGGGCCAGCATATCCACAGCATACTATTGAGATGTGGCGTTGTTTGTTTACGTAGCATGCGGTGACCACGATTTGTTTGGGACCCAGCGATTGCGAGCTGAGCTGACTCGGTGTGGTAAAAAAAAGTTTGTCTTGGGGATTGTGTGTCGAAAAATGACTTTTGCTTTGGTGTGCCACAAGGAATCTGTCTCAGTCCCCTACTATTCTCCCCACAACCCTTACTGCCAAACAAACTTTATTCTGTATTCCTAGTACTTTCATCAATAACACCTGTGTTAACTTTTACAATGTCAGCCAGAGCCACTCTTAAGAGTCTGGCACATCACATAAATAATAATTGACCATGTAGGATATCAAATGTATTTCTTTAGAAGAAAGTGAGAAACGGAAAAACACTTCATAATGCTCCGGTTTTAAACAGACTTTTATCCCATATACTCTGCCATCGACAGGGAGAGTGTTGCGAGGGTACGACTGTGTCAAGACATTAGGGCTGGTCCCCATACATCACTTCCAGCTTTGAATAATAGTCAGGTCATAAAATAAAAAGAATAAAAGCAAAATCAGTTAGTTTAACGTCTCTCTCGTCCGTCTTGCAGGTGCTCACACTAGATGGAAGGTGTGAAAGAACTGTTTGGTTATTGTATCACTGGGAAAACACCGGGCTATCTCGGACGAACATAACTAACCAAACACCAATAGGGTTCACAAATAGGCTTAGACATAAACAAACTAAAATCTATATAAATTTTGATATTCTTGTTTTAAGAGATATAAAGGTATCTAAATGTTGAAATGAGATTGGAGTACCTACCTAACAAACAAAACCCGATATATTTGAATATCCGGTTTCAACAGTACAAGACGTACAGTAAAGATCGGATCATCTCGCGAGGCACGCGGGATGAGGAGGGTGGGGGGAAGGTGTTGGGAGGGTGGGGGGAAGGTAAGGGGGAGTAAGAGTAGGGCTAAGAGGAGGGTGAGAGGGGGGTGAGAGAAGGCGCGGCCCACGTACATTCCAGCAGGTCGGCCAGGGTCTTGGTGCGCAGTGCCACGGGCCTCTTGGTCTTGTCATTGGTGATGGCAAACTCCTGCATGCCCAGCTCTTCCGCCACCTTGGCCTGTGTGCGGTTGTTCACCAGCGAACTACGCAGCAGCTGGGGGAGGGCGAGACGGAGAGGGAAGAGTGTAATGCCGGTATGCATATATGCACAACCACGCACACACACTAATACAAACAAATACATAGAAACACACACACACTAAAACACATACACACACAAATACAAACACGGAAATACATAGAAACACACACACACCAACATACACACCCACACAAACACAGACAAAAACAAAAACACACACACACACAGACGCCGATCAGCAAACACCGTCGACAACACCATTACAACACATCTGCGTGTCCAAATATTGACCCGGAGTCGCGCGTTGGAACGCCGGGAAACACAAACAGGAAGTAGCGGGCCAGAACACACACGCACGCACAGAGCCTCGTGGTCACAGAACACCACAACAACTCGGCAGAATAAAACCGGAAAATGAAAAAAACAAACCCCATCCCCCCGCCCCCTCCTCTTCCTCCCCCGCGCGCCTACCCGACCCCCCTGGAAGCGTTGCGTGGAGCATCAAAGACGGGTAACGGTAATGTGTCGTAAATGTTTCAGCGCTGCTCCTGCTGAATAATGCAGGGGAGCGGCGGTACGCGGAAGGCTATGAGGAGGAAGAGGATACGGTTTGGTGCTTTTTAACCGCTGCAAGACACCGGGGGGGGGGGGGGGGGACACACAAACAAGTTAAATGTAGCTGCCAGATGAAGTCACAAACGGAGCGGGGAGATGGACGTGCCTTTTCTCCTGTGCGGTCACATGATTCGCAAAAGTCGTGTTCCTTCTGAATTTTTGCTCAGTGTAGACAAACAGACGCACAAAGACACACACAAACATACACACATATATATATATATATATATATATATATATATATATATATATATATATATATATATATATATATATATATATATATACACACACTGTATACACATATATACACACACATCCACATCCACATTGCACACACACACACACACCGTGTACACACCAACACACAGATTGAGATGCACACTCACACACCATGTACACACCAACCAACAGATTGCGATACACACTCGGACACATACACACACACACACACCGTGACATGTACACACCAACACGCAGATGGAGGTGCACATCTCATGCATTGCATGCACAGAGAGACAGACAGAGAGAGAGAGAGAGAGAGACCCATATTTACAAGCACACACACACACACACACACACATGTTGAATGAGCACTTTTCAATTTGCAATCCCTTTCACGGGCGCTTTCTCTTCCTCCCTTCCCTCCTGGGCATGGTAGGGGGCAGCGACGTTCACTCTCTTAGCGGCGGCCCACTGAGTGCTTTCACGGCCGTGACGTCACCACTCCCATCCATAAGGAGAAGACTTCTCCCCAATAATAACAAGAGTGGAGGCCGGGTTCGTTTTGGGTTTTAAATTGATTTACGGCTCGATTCTTTTCCATTATTAAAACCGGCTTCGGTGGTCCATTACGCGGGCTGAAAGTAAACGGACAAGCTTTTTTTCTGTGACAATAACGAGGGAGGGATAATATGGTGGTGGGAGTGCTGGCATGTGGCCAGTGGACGATGGCAGAGCGTGATAAGGACACAAAACATACACACAGACGCTTTGCCCGCACGCACGCGACACGTTGCCTTGAACTTGAGTTGAAAACACACAAACACTTAACATTTGCTTTCCCAACACACTAACACACTTATCTGGCCTAGGATTGCTTTAGCAACTGGCTTGCTATTGAAATGGAACAATTTCCTCTCGTGAAAATAGAGATGACAAGGAGAGGCACTGTCACTATACAAACAAATAAGGAGAGAGAGAGAAGGAGAGAGAAGGAGCGAGATGGAGAACAAGCGAAAACAGAGAGAGCGAGAGAGACAGACAGAGCGGGAGAGAGAGACAGGGCGAGCGGGAGAGAGAGACAGGGTGAGCGGGAGAGAGAGACAGGGCAAGAGAGAGAGAGACAGAGCGGGAGAGAGAGAGACAGAGCGGGAGAGAGAGACAGGGCGAGAGAGAGACAGAGCGAGAGAGACAGCGAGAGAGACCGAGGCAAAGAGGAACAAAACCAACCAGCAAAGTTAAGTGGATGACTACCTGGTGTGCACTTAGGGATTGAGAGAGGAACAGTGAAAATACAAACCACAACAAACAAACACAAGTGGGTGATGGGGGCGGGAATAATCTTCCTCCCACACACACACACACACACACACACACACACACACACACACACACACACACACACACACACACACACACACACACACACACACACACACACACACACAGTGTTTTGCGTGTAGGGGGGAGGCAGAAGGCACCTTCAGCTCGTGGAGACGCTCCAAGGGGGGGCCAGGAGTGGAGACTAATCTAGATGTAGGAGGACCGCCCCAGGACACGGCATGAGGTGGGGGAGGATAAGGCTGAAAAAAGCCTGGAAAGCCTGGATATGTGTTGAGTGTGTGTGTGTGTGTCTGTCTCTGGGATTGTGTCTCTGTGTGTCTGTGTCACTGTGTGTGTCTCTGTGTGTGTGTGTGTCTCTTTGTGTGTGTGTGCATCTGTGTCCGTCTATGTGTTTGTGTGTCTCTGCATGTTTTTGTGTGTGTGTGTGTGTGTGTGTGTGTGTGTGTGTGTGTGTGTGTGTGTGTGTGTGTGTGTGTGTGTGTGTGTGTGTGTGTGTGTGTCTGTGTCTGTGTGTCTGTGTGTCTGTGTGTCTGTGTGTCTCTGCGTGTGTGTTAATTTCTGTGTGTGTGTGTGTGTGTGTGTGTGTGTGTGAGTCTGTCTTTATCCCTGTTTGAGTGTGTGTGTGTGTGTGTTTGTATGTGTGGGTGTTTATGTGTGTCTGTGTGTATTTGTGTGTATCAAGCATATATGTGTGTTTGTGTGTTTGCATCTATTCGTTCGGGACCTTGTCTCAACGATGGGTGTGTTGTGCGTGTGCATGTGCTCGCGCGTGTGTGTATGCTGACAGGAGAGAGAAGGAGATGTGTGGTTTTACCGTCAGGTGCCCTTCATGGTGATCAGGGAAGTGGATGAAGAGGTACTCTGTGGCCACCAGCTGCATGATGGAGTCGCCCAGGAACTCCATTCTCTGGTTGTGACCCCTGGAGAGGACAAACACACACACACACACACACACACACACACACACACACACACACACACACACACACACACACACACACACACACACACACACACACACACACACGGTCAGGCGACGGTCAGATAAACAAATGGACAGACGCACGGATGATGGGATAAACTTTTGAGAGATGGACACAGTCACGGACGGAGAGGGAGGGATAAGCCTCTTCACACTGAGATCCCTCAACCTTGCTGGAAAGAAGATCCGGCATTATGCTGGCTTTGCTTCTTTTACACAGACACATCAGATTCAGCTCGGTTAGTTCCTCCTCTGACGGCGTTCAGGGAGAACAACAGTGAATCCTCGTTACCTGTTTGTAGGGTTTACATGAAAACAAGGCAGACTGAAAACCAGACGGTTACTTGACTTTATTGAAGAGGGGTGATTTTTGGGTCGATCTCCAGCCTGGTTGACGCAAACTTAGCTCATAGTATATGGAGGGTAAGTCGAACAAATTTGTTAGGTTTAGGGTACGGTCAATTCTCCTGTCCAGGGTTAGGGTTATCTTTTTTTTGTTAGATTGGGTTTGTTTACCTCTCCATGATTAAGCAAGGCTGAATGAATATTTTTATTGTATCATCAAATATCATTATAATCCAATGACGTTGAATTTTCTGGTGGTCGATGAATCCTTTGTAAGATATTTGGCTTCAGATGGATTCAATTAGCTAGGTTAATTATTCTCCATCGTACAATCTGATATCTACTATTAGTTGTGTATTTCCTAACCGAAGCGGGGCCCTACTGGAGTAGATAAATATTCAGAGTTGTGTTTTGTATCATTTTAAGCCACTTACTCCTGCTTCACAGACGCGAGATCAGGAGCTAAAAAGCTCCGAGACGTGGGAGGAACCGAGGAGGGCGGGCAGGTGGAGGTTTGATACAACGACGCAACACGCAGGGAATCAGGGTGGATTTGGGTCAGAGAGATTGAAGGGGGCAGGACACAGGAAGGGGGAGGGAGAGGGAGAGGGAGGGAGGAAGAGGGAGGGGAGAGAGAGAGAGAGAGAGAGGAAGAGAGGGAGTTAGAATAGCAGGAATTGAGAGTCAGATGAAGTCAGAATTCAAGACCGAGAGGAAGTAGAGAGATGAGGTTAATAGCGATATATTGCAAGAAGTTATAGCTAAGTAAAACTCATAGTAGTAAGTATCTTATATACAGTATATGCGACTAAATGATACATCATTTTTGGTGACTTTTGCTTTGTTTAAGTGCTTTTTTTACAAACAAATTCACTTCTCATAATATACCAACATAAGATGTTCATATCGGTATCTGCCGTCTGATGACGCACATGGTTCACATTCGATCATGACAAAAGCTTCTGCAGAAGCATCTGACCGATGTAAACTTTAAATAGAAGTGAATGATACAGCATACACAACACTGTATGCTGCAGCTTTCAATTCAGCAGAACAGCGGAAACACATAGTGCCGACAGAGAGAACCTATTTCCATCGGCTCGAGAGGTACGTTACGCCAGCGGCTGTTGACAGTTTGCATTTGACTTATTTTGCATCATCTCTAATGGCTTTGAGAAACTGCCAAACTGGAGGAGTCTTTTTCTCTTCTCCATTGTGTGTCCTTGTAGACTAACAGTGTAGAACCCGCTCCACTCAGAAGAGAATTACTAAATAGTGCCATGCAGTCATTCTTACTGGTAAATACAAAACCTTTTACAACTAAAAAATGATTGTTAGAAATCAATTGTTACGAGTAAGAATGAAAGACCTTCAAATCCAAAAGTTTGATATCTATTATTATATTAGGACCAGTCAGAATAAAAACCTTACTATTGAGAATACAATTCTTACCAAACACAATTTTATTTTAGTAGTAACAACTGCAGTCTTACAAGCTAGATTCGATTATATTCTCACTATTGAGAATTCAAAACAAGTTACTTAAAGAGCAGTCAAATCCTAAACGGCTTGCCAGAGTAAAGAGGGAGGAGTTTAAAAGAGATGAGTTTAAGAACTTGAGAGAAAGAGCGAGAGAGAGCGAGAGCGAGAGCGAGAGAGATAGTGGAATAGAGCGATAGAGAGAGCGCGAGAGAAAGAGGGAGAAACTGATGAGGCGAGAATCGCAGAGATGAGGAAGGAAAGAGTCACCTGAGGTTAGAATACAAGGGAGGGGATTAAGAGGAATGAGGTTAAGAGAGAGAGAGAGACACGGAGAGACAGCGATAGAGACTCGTGGTCATAAAAGGTTATTCGGGTCCGGGCCTAAGATCAGGGCAGGGGGTCCTGTTGCTAGATCTAGCAAGTTTCGGCCTGCTGGAAGGTGTCATCTGATGAACATTTCACAGCTGGCCTTTCGGGGCAGACAGGGCGACAAGCTAAAGGCCATCCCAGGTCAACTTCTACAGGAGATGTGAAGGGTTTTAATAGGAGCCGGAGACGGCAGCTGGGCAGAGAGGTGGCGTCATGATTCACTCGAAAGCCTAGACTTTTGTTTCACACTTGTTTCGACCGTCAGGTGGCTGGTGGAAGCGCATAATAGGCAAGGACAAGCTCAGCTTGCAGTCGCAAACTGTAGGAAAGTGTGAGTAACGGTTTCAAATCAAGACCGTAGAGAATGGCTACTGTAAAAATACACTTATTAGAACCCCCTCCTGAAGTCTTATTGCACTTGAAGCTTCGTAACGCGCGGCGGGACGGGTAGTCTAATGATCAGTGGGTCTGACTCCAAAGCCAGGATGCTCTGGGTTCGAACCCCGATAGCTTAATCACGACATGCACATAAAAAGTAAAAGTAGAAAGTTGTGCTACTTCAACGGTGTCCTTAATTTCTTTAAAGTCTGCAAAAAACGAACAAAGTGAACTCCTTCAAAAGTTAGCTTTTTCAAAAGTTAGCCCCTTTCAAGCCCGTCCTTTAAAGTTGGCTCTTTTAAAGTTGCCCTTTAAACCTTTAGCTCTCTGAGTGTTGGCTGTTTAAGAGCTACATCTCCCTCACTGCACTCCTGGTACAAGAGTCATATCATACTCGCCGCTAATAGTCTGTATTTCTGCAAGGAAATGCATGGCAATTATGTAATATTATTGTTGGGAGATCGCCACAAGGGTCCAAATCAATTATGCACCCCACCATCGCACACAAACGCCTTTTCCGCAGTGTGTGTGTGTGTGTGTGTGTGTGTGTGTGTGTGTGTGTGTGTGTGTGTGTGTGTGTGTGTGTGTGTGTGTGTGTGTATGTGTGTGTGTGGGAAGGTAATACCCGTCCATAGAGCTTCATTGTGAACAGGTGGCAAAACGCCAGGCTCCAGTGGAGGACACAATGGACCAGAGTGCCTGACGGCCAAGGGAGCAGGGGGAGGCTGATGAAACAAATCCCAGAAAGGTGTGTGTGTGTGTGTGTGTGTGTGGGTGTATGTGTGTGTGTGTGTGTGTGTGTGTGTGAGTGCGTGAGTTTGTGTGTGTGCATGTGTTGTCTTTCCCATAAAAGAGGAATGAAGGTCAGAGTTTACAGTTCCATCCCTGGACCAGAGCTTTTATATATCTCGCTGCACATCTAAGGTGTGTGTGTGTGTGTGTGTGTGCGTGTTTGTGTGTGTGTGCGTGTGCGCTTTTGTGTGTGTATTCTCAGGCAGTGGGGACTCGAATGCTGTTCATTAGGGGAGATGTTGCGACAGATCACATTAAAGTATGCATACGCACGCACGCACGCACGCACGCACGCACACGCACACACACACACAGTCTTAATGAGAGAGTTCGGCCACAATACACCAAGGAGCCGTCGGAGTGTGTGCGTATGTGTGCGTGCGCTCATGCGCGTGTGTGTGTGTGTGCGTGCGTGCATGTGTGTGGGGGAACGAGGGGGCATTATGCAAAGGATCCAGGACTCAAACTAGCAGGGATCAAGGGGGGGCAGGGCTCCATGGGAATAGGAGAGGGGGGGTGATGAGACACCAGCCGCCATGCTTCAACCTGTGGCGACATATGTGTCTGCATGTTTTAAGGCTGAAGTCAAAGAGATACATGCCCCACACATTGCTAATGGGCACATATGGGGGGGGGGGCTGGGAGCCGTCCAATCAAAACAGTGGCGCAGTGGGAGAGGTATTTTGGGGCCGGGCGGGGTGTTGAGGTAGGTAGGCACTGGTTTTCCTCACATCCATTATCTTCCACATCCGTCGTGGTTCTCTGAGCTATAAATACTTTCCTGATGCATTCCTGACGACAACACAAGTCGCCGTCCGACTTATTTGCAGCCACCGTATCTTCTTAGTGCAGCGCGGATTTAACTACCTGCTGGCTCTGTGGGAGGAAAACAAGTGGTCCACTGCATCACTGCGGTAAAAGCCCCCCGATATGTCGACGGGAACGCGGGAATACAAGGCGGGCGAGAGCATTGATTCAACGCACAACCTCACACACTGATTGGGAGGACCTGTGGTCGAGAGAGAGAGAGAGAGAGAGAGAGAGAGAGAGAGAGAGAGAGAGAGAGAGAGAGAGAGAGAGAGAGAGAGCAAAGGGGGAAATGGAGAGAGAGAGAGAGAGAGAGAGAGAGAGAGAGAGAGAGAGAGAGAGAGAGAGAGAGAGAGAGAGAGAGAGAGAGAGAGAGAGAGAGAGAGAGAGAGAGAGCGAGAGCGAGAGAGAGGCAAAGGGGGAAATGGAGAGAGAGGGGGAGAGAGAGAGCGAGAGCCGAGAGAGAGAGAGAGAGAGAGAGAGAGCGAGCGAGAGCGAGAGAGAGGCAAAGGGGGAAATGGAGAGAGAGGGGGAGAGAGAGAGCGAGAGCGAGAGCGAGAGCGAGAGAGAGAGAGAGAGAGAGAGGCATAGAGAGCAAGAGACTGAGATGGCAAAACAGGATTGACAGGGCAGAGGTGAAAGGAGACGGTAAAAAAAGAAACGCCTGCTCACTTTACAGCGAAGGGCGGGTAAACCTGAAGTGAAAAACGTTGCGTTGTGCATCAGCAGGGTCTTTATCTCCTCCAAGTCTGATGTAAAACACCTTTAATGGGCCATATCAAGGCGCTTGCCACAGGTTGGCAGATCCCTGATAATGTCTCCCTCCCCCCACCTCTCCCCCCCGTCCCCCAAGCCTGTAATTGCTCTGTGGATTGGGAGTTTGTGTTTTTTATTTTCCCTCACCTCAGGGGATAATCTGCTTGTTATTTACACCTATGTGCTCGCTGGTGCAGTGTTGTGTTGCATGCAAGGTCAAAACACTGGCCAGCAAGGTGTTTCCCACACAATCAGGCAGTACATATAGTATGTGTGTGTGTGTGTGTGTGTGTGTGTGTGTGTGTGTGTGTGTGTGTGTGTGTGTGTGTGTGTGTGTGTGTGTGTGTGTGTGTGTCTGTGTGTTGTGTGTCTGTGTGTGTGTGTCTGTGTGTGTGTTGTTTTATGTGTGTGTGTGTATGTGTATGTGTGTATTGTTTTGTGTGTGTGTGTGTTGTTTTATGTGTGTGTGTGTGTGTGTGTGTGTGTGTGTGTGTGTGTGTGTGTGTGTGTGTGTGTGTGTGTGTGTGTGTGCGCGCACGCGTGCGTGTGTAAAATGGTGAAAACGTTTCGACCATGATGAGAGCATGTCCAAACACATGAGCCCAAATGTATACATTTTTAATTAACACGTCTTATCACGTTACAATTATTCACACACGTGAGCCGAGTTTGAAGTCAAAAAAAAAAAAAAACGTTTACATTTTCGTACATTGACATTTCCACACACTAAACACTCACACATCTGTGTTGTGACTCAGTGATTACAACCCCGTCCTTTACTGCGACTACACACACGTTTTCACCCTCATACCAAAGTGACAAATATGCGCAATTTGGCTTTTGTAACACTTTTTGTGATTAAATGTGCTGCATGATTTGTGCTTTGAGCTGTGGAAGTGAGAGAGCAACCCCAAGGCAAAGCCCTCTTCTGCTAGGCTGGCTCACATGTCAGAGTGGCGATCACTGTAGAGCAGACCCAGTTAGGGTTAGGGCAACTCAAGTTAGGGCTGGACCAGTTAGGGTTAGGGCAACTCAAGTTAGGGCTGGACCAGTTAGGGTTAGGGCAACTCAAGTTAGGGCTGGACCAGTTAGGGTTAGGGCAACTCAAGTTAGGGCTGGACCAGTTAGGGTTAGGGCAACCTAGTTAGGCGGAGACCAACCAGGTATGGGTAACCCAGTCTCCAGAAGAGAAAAAATGTGTTATTTGTCCATTTTTACCAACCACCGATACCAAGAATCACGACAAATCTGTGTTCTTTTATAAGCCGACGCAGTATTTCAGTCTGGTTTTTGCAAACGCGGAAACATCACAATTCAGCCGTTCAAAGATAATTGACTGACCTTGGGTTTTCTAGATGAAAGAAGGGAATAACTCCATCTTACAAAGATATTTCTTTGTTTCAAACAGTGGCGGCGGTGAGGGCCGATACTCCGCTACGACTCGTTCTATGTTTATCTCCTTGACCTCGATAAAAAAATAAAAAAAAACAAGAAGAAGGGAAGAAAGTTCTCCTCCGTTCCGTGCTGTTCCCTTTCCCTCGCCTGGGGTCTCCCAGGCTTCTCCGCAGGGGCCAGCGGCGGCCTCCGATTCCACCGTGCGTCGAGTACCTTCCCTCGACAAGGTCATGCCGCCCTCTGGCTATGCATGAGGTGGCGGGTGGGGCACCTTTGCGGCGGAGGGGGGGGGGGGGGGGGTCAATGGGGGTCCTCCTGGCGTCCTTGTCGACGCGCATAACCGTTATTGCATGACCTTTACCTCCTTCGTCGGCGAGCCTCGCTCCGCTTCCGCTTCGTGACGACCGTGACCTACTTCAGGCTGACCCCTGGGCCCCATCGGTCGCCCCCCCTCATTTCCAGCCTCCCTCCCGGTCTACCGGCGCTATCTGCAAGCCAATCCGTCGCCAATGAGCAGAGCAAGCCGGTAAAACTGTAAAAGAGAAAGCGCAAGAAACCGTGGAGATAGCTTTATGTTTTGCGTCGTGAGCGAATAGGAGGGTAGGCGGGGAGAGGGCATGTCGGGTAGACGCAGCCCTGGGGGGCTTGGCATGGGAGTCCCGGGGGAGTAGCTTAGCTCTGAGCAGGGTTTAGAGGGGGGCACCATGGAGGAGGGAGGTGGGGGGTCATGGGGTCCTGTGGGAGGGGGGGGAGGGGGCGTAGAAACACCGCAGGGACAGACCTGGGGGGGGAGATGCCCTTCAGGTAGAAGCGTCCCGGTATGAGAGTCGAGCCTTGCCGCCCACGCCTGCATTGAGCCGTGATTGGCCGAAAGGGTTTACCGTTCGAAGCGGTGGATTAAGACGCATGCCGTTGTGTGATCAAGCGCGCGCACGCATCGGTTTCACTTTTCGTTTCGAAACACTCAAGTGGTTGACCGGCGCGTATGGACGCACACGCGGACACACACGGACAAGCACTCTCGCACAAAAGACACACAAGGAAGGGAGAGTGATGTCCTTGTTGCAAACCTAGGCAAGCAATTACTGAGTTCAGCCTGCCAATAAGATATCAGAGCAGAGCTGCCAAGGCTAATTTGCCTTAGCTGTCAAGCTCACTATTGTGTTGCGCCAGGGAACTCAGAAAACCCAGTTAAGCCTTCCACTGCAAATAACCCTCTCATACACAAAATTAGCAACTGCCCAAATTTGAGGTTTGGAGCCAGCTAGACATAAAGAGGAAACCCAATTACTGTGAACGTGAAAAAAAAAAGAATGATAAAAAGAGCACGCTGAAACATGAATCCCGCTCGGGGAAGGAGAAAGGTCTGCAAGGCAGGCTCCAAAAGATGGGTGACATGTTTACTTTAAATAGGCTGAGACACTTTCTTGACAATCAATTTTAAGTCATCTTCTAAAAAGTTCTCCGGAGACTTCCTTGGCTGTTACGCCAATGTCATAACAGAAAAACATTCTCAACGTCCTGAAACTAATCCAACCTCACTTTTAAAGTTTGAAGTATCGATTCCGAAGTAGAAAGTTAATACAACGTCGACCAAAAAAAAAAAAAAGCCAATAACAGAAAAATATAAAAAATAACCATTTGAAATAATAAAACACTGAAAGCTTGGCTCGCATCGCGTTTCAGTAAATCTGCCAGGGCCTGTAGGGATTTACATATCAGACAGAAGCCTTGGAATGCAGTGAATAAAAAGAGAGGGTTGAAACGGAGCATGCAGGGGTGGCAGGCACCAAGGACAGATCTTCAATGGAGCCCGGACCCGACCCAGTAAATATAATCAAAACTCCATTTCCCAGGGGGCAGCAGGGGTTATGCCCTCTCAGGCGGAGAGCGACTACAAATCGTGGGGGGGCTCTGGGGTCCCAGGGGGCCCTCTGTGCTGTGAAGGCGGCGGGATTAGTCACCGAGCCAAATATGAGTTAAAGAAGCTATCTCGCACCAAGGCGGTTGGAATGGAACATCATACATGTAACGCTTTAGAAAAGAACAGAGAGGGGGAGAGATGAAAAATAGAACGGGCTGAGGGGGAGAGAGACGAGAGGGAGAGGGAGAGAGAGAGAGAAACCGATCTGGGAAGAGGTTTCCTCATCATCGGAACGATTACCATCGTCTTAAAACACAGAGCGTAATTAAAACCCCTCTCTCTCCCGCGTGATATTACGTACTGTAATGCCTCGTGTCTCGTGTCCCCCGGGAGAGCCGTGCTCACAGCGCCTGGATCTCTCCCGCGATGAAACGCCGTCTCAGTCCGCCTCCTACCTCATGCTTTCATGTTTTTCTTTCATTTGATATATTTTATAATTTCTATTCACGGTTCACGATTTTTGGATTTGTTTCTCGCAACCAATATGCCACAAAAAAATGTGTTGGGAGTATGGGTAACCTACTTCAAAAAAACAAAACGGATTCTTATTCCGAATTTTGGAAACATCTGCGATGTCGGTACATCTCGGTACATCGGTACATCTCGCTCAAGTGGGCCTCACGGTTTATATTTGACATATTATACCACCAGGTGTGTGATTTGCCGTTACAAGTCGTTCTAAAAAAAAAATCGGCCTCTTCTGACATCACAAGTGGCCGTGTGCACCTAGACGTACCCTGGCTAGATCAGTCTGCCAGCCTGCCCAGTGGACTGTAGCAAACGTTGCTCATCTATCCGTCATACATCTAGGTGGACACGCCCACCTGTGATGTCAGAAGAGGCAGATTTTGAAAACGGCCTGAAACGCACACCTGAAGGTATAATAATGGGACCTTTGAGCTGTGGCTGCCTGTGATCGGACCCCGTACCATTTCGTGGGTGGCCGCCCCTTACGGCGTATACTTACAGGGTGAGGTGGTTGAAGCCCACGGTCCGCAGGGTGAAGGCCCGGGCCAGGAGACGCACATGGGTGAAGGGGACCCCGATGGCACCCTCAAAGTCGGTGAGCTTCTGCAGCACCGGCGACGTCTCGATCAGCTGTCTGTCTGTCTGCGGCTCCTGGACCTGGGAGACAAACACAGTAGACACACGTATAAACAAAGAACTCACCAGGTCAGCGGCCCGTGCATTTTGTTTCAGCGAGTCACTACCGATTTATTTTCGACTTACAAACTTTCGACTTGAAAAAAAGGATAGCGTAATGCTGCGTACGCCTTTTTCGTTTCCGATTTTTTCTTCTGCGACTATTTTACGTCCTCCATCCAGGCGTTTGTCATATGTTGCCCTCCTAACAATCCCTTCAAGGGTTCCCGGTCTCTCCCGGTTCGGGGCTTGTGATGATGGGATTGTAAGCATGATTAAGAGCCATTTAAATAAAATGGACTCGGGCGAAAGAGTCGGAGGCTGCCAAAGCCGACCGTGGCGGGAGCGCATTAGCGTCTAATGCACTCTGTCGGCCTGCAGATACACTGCGATATGGCCAACGCTGCACTCACCTGTTAAGAGTATCCTCTGAATCCCTCCACCGGGGGAACCTTTGGGTTTGAGGTCGCTGTTGCATTTCACACTCCTCCTCAGAAACTAAACTATTGAGCTACTTCGCCGACACTGTTATCCAAAGGGGACTTGGGAGTAGATCGGAAAATAAAGTAAGGGTGAGGCTTCTTGCTCAAGGCCGACACAAAAATATGTTTTTTTGCAGTAGGTGGTGGTGGTGGAATCTCTTAAGAAACCTTAAGGCAACACATCTCTCGGATTTTAATATTTTCTGTCAACCTTTACCGAGTCGTAATGGAGTCCGTGGCCTTTCCTCGGGTTCAACGGCCCAAGGAGGTTAGCCGATAAGGTCAAACGGACCCTCCCACGACACGGGACACGCTTGCGCCGAATGTTTCGGACAGACGTTGGGGGGGGGGGGGGGGGGTGGGGGGGACGGACGGACGGACGGACGGACAGACTGGTGGTCGGGCGGGATGGGGGTGGGGATCAAGAGCGGACAAGAGGTGAATAAGATATCACCGGTTCATAAAGGGCGATCCTGGGAATGCTGCCTACGGGCGTAAAGCTCTGCCGCCCGTGACCAGGAAGCAACCGGAACGTCCAGGACTGCGCGGGGGGGGGGGGGGGGGGGGGGAGGAACGCTTGGAGGAGCGAGGAGTCCTTAAGGGTGGGTGAATGGCTCTGAGATATATACGCTGGCTCCGAAGTTGGGATGTGGACAGGTTCAGCGCGGGAACGAGCGTTGCCGTTGGACGGGGTGCGGGGGGGGGGCAGGTTTAGATGGCCGGTAAGGGCTCCTCACAGAGCTCATTAGCACGGAGAAAAGATAGCGGATGAAAAATAATAAATAAGCAAATGTGTGTTTATGGAATCAGGAGATATCCTTATGGATGCATTAATTAGGACCGCTCGAAGCCTTTAATTGGTCTCACCGCGCGCTATAGCTACATGTTTAAACAAGACATCTAACCCGAGGAAAATATAAACAAACACACGGGCCGATATCATTCTAGGCAAATAAAGTGCAGCTCGGCCAGTCTCTCTGGTTTTGCTGTTCTTTTTCAATTTACGCGCAAAACACAGAGAAAAACGCACTCAGGGCCAGCTAATGACAAGCGTTTGATTGCTTTTCTTGTTTGGTTGTCGTCTATTTATGCAGGCATTTTATGGAATATTCCGGAGAATAACCAACATGTATATCCTCCAGGAAAACTTAAAATATATAACAGCTCTGTCAGTCTGTCGGCTCATATCGCCGACGAGAAGGGCAGAGATGTATATTTAAACTCGTCCTCTTTTCCCTTTCTCCATTTTTTTTTATATATATTTTTTTAATTGCACCACTGCCATTCACTCGGTGACTCCCGCGCACTCGGAAACATTTCATCCCCGCGTTCCGTGTATTTTTTTCCCTCCTCCTCGTTAATTAACGACCGAAAGTCCCCTTTAAAATGTCAGGCATCACGGCTAACGGCGTCTGACGAGTTCAGACGCCGCCAGGCGCGAGACGGCCGTAAGTGCCGATGGCGGACAGCGGGACTTCAACGGAACGAGGTCCGCAGGAAAGGGCGAGAGGGAGAGGGAGAGAGAGAGAGAGAGGGGGAGAGAGGGGGAGAGAGGGGGAGAGAGAGAGAGAGAGAGAGAGAGAGAGAGAGAGAGAGAGAGGAGAGAGAGGAGAGAGAGAGAGAGAGAGAGAGAGAGAGAGAGAGAGAGAGAGAGAGAGAGAGAGAGAGAGAGAGAGGAGAGAGAGAGAGAGAGAGAGAGAGGGCGAGAGAGAGAGGGCGAGAGAGAGAGAGAGGGAGAGGGAGAGAGAGAGGGAGAGAGAGAGAGGGCGAAAGAGAGAGGGAGAGAAAAGAACACAACATACCAGTCACGGAGACGAGAAATATATAAAAATTCCGCAACATGCTTTTTCGAAATGGCTTCAAAGGATTACTTTTCAGCCCAAGTCGAGACAGAAAACAGAATCAGAGGCTAGGCCTTTGAGGTCCGAAAGTCTGACACGCGTGTATCTTCCCCCTCTTGACTAAAAGGGAGATTTTGAACCGGGGACTCAACTCGATTGACACGTCTGTAAATGCTTCTGGAAAGGCCGTGGGTGGTGGTGGTGGTGGTGGTGGTGGTGGTGGTGGTGGTGGTGGTGGTGGTGGTGGTGGTGGTGGGGTGGTGTGGTGGTGGGGGCTACCACTTTGTGCTTGTTCACGTGAGGTTGTGTGTACGTGGGTGTATGTTAAGTGTGCGCACATTTGCAACTGTGTTTGTAAATGTGTGGGTGTCTATAAGTGTGTGTACGTGTCTGTGTTTTTAAGTGTGTGTGGGTTGAAGTGTTTGTCTGTGTGCACACGAGTGCGTGCCTGGATGTCACTGTTGTTTATCACTATGTTTGTATGCATGCATTTCACTGTGTACACCTGCAACACCACCGTTGTGCGCGCATGCATTTCACAGCACGCGCCACTGTGCGATCGTGTGCCAACACGTGCATGCTTCCATACAGCATGTGTCAGAGGACAACACAGCGCACTGAACGCGGCGCGAACCCCAGCAGCTGACCCCCTGCCACCGAGGTGCCGCGGCCACCGCGGCAGGAAGTGTAATTAGCGGCGCGCGGTCTCGGCAGGGCTCTCGTGTCGGCGCGCCGGCGGCTAATCACGGAGGTTCCTGTTCCCCTGCCTGTCACGGCCCTGGCGGACGCCTGGGGCAGACAGAGAACACCATGTACACCTCAGGGCTCCGCTGTCGGCCATGACACCTTCTCCGGGGCTAGACACCGGCTGCGAGCCGCCACGGCCACCGTATGCTCCCGGTAATGACGATGGCAATGAGGATGATGATGATGGGAATGATGACGATGACGACGGCGCCCGTAGGGATGATACCAAAGTAAATAATAACATGAAGGGGAGAGAAGGGGGGGTTTCGGTGGCAACCGGTGTAGGGGAAGTTACCCAAACACACATCAGGGGGATACATGCGCACACAGACACCAACGCGCAAAGAGAAGATGAAAAAAAGACACACTAGGAGTTATTTTTGCGCATCCGTACATGGGTATGATGAAAAAAACAAAGAAACACACGGAAAACCTTGTACATGTGAACACACGGAACACCGCGATCAGCATGCGAACACACAGACGGGTGCAGGGATGAGGAGAATAAAGGGCTGTGGGAAAAACACAAGTCTCTGCAGGCACACAAAGAGATAGGTCCCCAATGCTAAAAATGAGAGAGAGAGAGGGAGAGAGACAGAGACAGAGACAGAGAGAGAGAGAGAGAGAGAGAGAGAGAGAGGAGAGAGAGAGAGAGAGGGGGAGGGAGGGGGAGAGAGAGAGGGAGACAGAGACAGAAACAGAGAGAGGGAGAGGGAAGGAGAGAGGGGGAGGAGAGAGGGACAGAGGGGGGGGAGGGAGAGAGAGGGGGGGAGGGAGAGAGAGAGAGAGAGAGGGAGAGGAAGAGAGACAGAGAGACAGAGACAGAGAGACAGACAGAGAGACAGAGAGACAGAGACGGAGAGACGGGGAGTGAGAGGAAGAGAGAGAGAGACGGAGGGACAGAGAGACAGCAAGAGAGAGAGAGAGAGAGTGAGAGGGGCATGAGTGAAAGGGAAATACAGAGATAGAGACAGACAGAAAG
>OLKM01003663.1:15188-32435 GCA_900291075.1 Melanogrammus aeglefinus | reverse complement strand
AGCGCTTTTCATCAGCATGTCTGTGTGCTGTCAGGCTTCTTGTTTTCAGTTTTTTAGGAGATGTGAGATATTCCTGCCATTGACTCACATTGTCTTGTTATGGCAGCCGTTTCATGTTGTGCCTATGATGCAGCAATAACGCGATCGATTCTAAGTTGTCCCAGTCCAACCATCTTTTGTCTTGGAATCTCGGGACACTTTTGGACACTTTGGCATTAGACAGTCCACTGTCCTTTAACGCTGAGGTTGTTGTGGCAGAGCAGATGTGTTACGGCAATTGACATTTCAGCGATGAAGGTAAACCGTTCACGAGATTCGTGCTCATGCCACGAACGTTCATCTGAATTGTCCAGATAACGATTTTTCTGACTTTTCCATGGAACGCATGACGAAATGTTAACCAATGATTCTGAATGGGCACGTCTACGTCACTGGATAGAGCTGTGAGATCTTTCCTATTGGATTTAGTTTTTAGGATATTTTCGTGTGAAAAATGCGGACATACTTTTATTCTTGGTGGAATATGATTTTTTAGCATAGTTACTGCATAAACGTGTGTATGTAAATATTTTTATAGCGAGATGTGCATTTTACCTTTCAGTAATCGTCGCTGGCGAATGTAAGGATGTTGGTTGCTAGTTATGAACGAAGAATATTGTCAGTCGTCTCCACTAATAATGGTTTGGCTGCTATGATGTTTGCTATGGACGCTGAAACCAGCAGCTCGCAGCCGTTTAATCATCGGGAAAACCATTGTCTTCTTGCTGGTTAATGTAAGGATAATGTATTAGAATGTACAGGCAACCAGTTGTGGCCAGGAAGTGGATTTTCAATGGTCAGATACGAGTCTTGTTATAACTGATAATTCTGAATTAAAAGTTAGGTTACTTAGTAGATAGAATTTTAAACAATAATTGTTCGATATATATATTGGTATATTTAATTAATTAATACAAAAACGGCTTTAAACATGTGACATCCTTTGGGCTTTTGTCCTTATCAATTGGGCCCTGCGTCAACGTCACGTACTCTCTGGCAAACCAGTTGGTTAAAGGCGGCAATGGAGCTGCCGTAATTGTGTTGTTTTTTGTTCGTAAACGTTAGCTTTCAAACCGTGCTAGTGGTTAGGAATAAGATATTCATGAAATACTGCCCGTAACGGGGCAAACAGGTTGTCTTTAGACATCTACGTTTCGAGGCAAATTTGAACGGCCCATACCATGACCGATATTTGACTGTTTCGGGTAGTAATTAGCTGCGATTTTGGAGGCTTTATCAATAATGACCACTATAGAATTGGCTTCCCGATGGAAGGTTTTCTGACAAATGAGATGTTATTTAGGGCATCTACATTAGCGCTGAGTCCAATGAGATCAAGCTTGACTTCGTGCGACATCATGTCCTACTGACAATAGTGTACATGTAAAATACAGGGGGCCGTGTAGTGTAGGGGGCCGTGTAGGGCCGTGAGTGTTCATTGCTTGGTGTCATTGTGATCAGCTCAATGTGTAGATGCTGAAATAACTGGTCATTTGTCACAAGACTTTTATCGGAAGCAATCACGTCGCTGGTCATTATTGATAGGCTCCAAGTCTTCGACAGCTAATTACTACACAGTGTTTTTGAAATGTGTTCATGTTTGCACCATGTGCAAATCGCCCCTGGAAGCGTAGATGTTGAGAGCGACTCTTGTTTGCCCTCTTAACCCAGCCCTACAGAATTACTCAGCACCTGCTTCCATCTCGTTTGCACCTTCCTCAGCGCTCGCTTGCAAGATTTTGGCTACAAGTTCTATCTCAGACCTATACACAGCCCATCCCAACATGCATATCTGAGAATCAGGCCTCTCTTTATAATGACAATTAAGTTATGAGAGAATGCACATTAACTTCTTTTGGTATCTCCTAAGCGGGTGGTGCAGGTTCCTTTTGACCTTTTGACCCAAAAACAGTTTTTTGAGATAGAAGGCCTAACCGCCCTGAAATTGAATACGCTTATTCTATGGGCCTGACTGGGACCCCGCCAACCGAAACTTGGCCGCGTCGGGCCCCGAGGGCAGGAAGGGGGGGCCTGCCCCTCGGGGCCAGTTTGGGACAGGAACGCCCCCTTGCTGCCCTCGGGTCCGACCGGTCAAGTTTCGGTCTGGGGTCCAGTTAGGCCCTAGAATAAGGTATTCAAATTTCAGGGCGGTAGGATTCCTTATCTCAACAACTGTTTTTTTTCAACCACATTCTACCCATTAGGTCTTGCAGGCACACTTCTGAGGGGCTTTGTCCAAATACAGTACAGTTTGGGAAAGTTTTTTTCTCTAAGGGCTAGAACTCCAAATCTCGGATATGTCGTTCTCGGGGGATCGGGAAATGTGTGTAACAATTTTAGCATCCGTAGCTATCTCGAAAAGGCCGGAAAGGGCGTGACTCCAAATACCAGTAATGTCCATAAGACAGAGGTTAGTTTTCTAGTCCCCATTTTTGTGGGATGGATGGTGCTTCATGTTGTGGCTTATGTGTGTAGAAGCACAGCTGGGTGGCAAGGTTTTTGAAGTCTGGGTCAAAGGTCAAAAGGAACCGCACCGACGCCGTTATGAGATAACAAAAAGTAATGTGCATTCTCTCATAACTTTTTGTCATTATAAGAGAGGCTGAATTCTCAGAATGCATTTGGAATGGCTGGGGTGGTAGGTTGGGTAGACTTCAGGCCAAAATCTGCAAGGATGCCGCTGGTGAGTGCACGAGATGTGAGCACTGCTGAGTAATTTCTTGTAGGGTCTGGTGGCGTTAAGAGGGCAACAAGATCTCAACTCTACGCTTCCCAGGCGACTTGAATGGTGCATCAGATGAACACAGTTCAAACATGTTGTAGTATATTAGTGTCGCAGATGGAGCCTTAATCAATAATGACCAGCTATTGATTTGCTTCCGCGATAAAAGTTTTGTGACAATGAATATTTTTAGCATCTACAAACATTGAGCGTGAGTCCATGACACCAACATGAACACTTCAGGCCCGACACGGCCCTAACATCTACGCGGGCCCTGTATTTTATCATGGTACAGCCTATGGTGCTAGGACAGTGGTTCCAACCTTTTCTTAAGGACCTCATTTTTACATTGTAAGAATTTTTGGTGACTCCCCCCCATGAAAAATAAATAAGGAACGATATAACTTCTTTTACATTAAATACTTTTATATTTCAAAGGTAATTTCATAACAGCGATGAAAACAATGAGGATAACCTGGTCATATGATACTGATCTTCAGGAGACTTAGCGCGCATAGTTATGATTGAAAAAAAACAATTATTCTTTATTAGGGCACGCTATGAAGGATTTCAATTATTACTGCTTGATCTACAACAGACAGCAACAGCATGAAACAATGAGGATAACCTGTTATACTCTTCAGAACCTAGGCCCTAATTTTAAAACACACAATTTCCTTTATTAGGCCCTATGTTTCTAATTATTATTGCTTTGAATAAAAAAACAGCAACAGCATGGAGCAGATGAGGAAAAACATGTGTAAAATGACCAAATAAACTTCAAACATTGTACTAGGAACATTTTTCGTTGTATTGATGATCATGCTTTTCATTTCAACTTTCATACATACAGGCAGTGCCTAGCTCTTATGAGAGCTTCTGACCTGTAATGTACTGAGCCAGTGATGGGATGTTGTGTGTGACTTTGGTAACAGCCAAACGAAAGTCACTGTGCAACATCAAGTCTGTTGCGCGTGCTTTTGTTTTATGGTGACCAGAGCGCTGAAAGCAGTCTCTGAGACAGGTATGGTTGTGGCAAATGGCTAAGATTGACTCTGGTGGTTGCATGATGAGCAAGCCTAGGAGCGGACTCTCCTGGCCTTTCACAAAGCCAAAACCGCTTGTATCCATGCCCATATAGAAATCGCTTGCGGAGAGAGTTGGACTTTTATATCCATGAGCTCATCCTCAGCCTGGAGGTGCTCCACTCTTCTTCTTTAGCGAGAAATGGGTCATCACCCATTGGGTCTTTTTTGAGACATGTTCATTAATATCCGAAAAACGCGAGTGCATATCCTCTTGAAGCTGCTCCCATGTGGCGGGTGAATTGTCTGGCCAAGCATCAGATAACTTCCCCCTGACTGTTGTTGTAGCAAGGGAAACTGTTTGCAGGTCCCCTTTCCCAGTTTAATTCTTCTGTACTCCACTTTACCACGAACTCATCCACTGCCTCTTTGCACTCCATTACGTTGGCATCCGCGCCCTGCATGCGTTTGTTTTTGCCTCGTTGTACAGACTGGAATATCTCCGCAAGATATGAAGTCTTATGAGAAACTCGTCGGTCATTTTCGTCGGATAGTTTTCTGGTTATGAACGGCTAAGAATTCACTTATTTGGTTTTTAAGTTCCATGAAACGCACCCACTCACTCTGCCGCGGGAAAGCCAGCGCACTTCGGTGTGGGAGGAGAAGGTGTCTGGTGGGCCTCATCTCTCAACACAGCTGTGCAAAGATCCTTTTGTTGACCCGGCGAGCTTTTAATAAAGTTGATATTTGACCACAGTCTTTAAGGTTACGTCCAGTCTTCTACAGAGGTGTTTGGCAGCCGTGCGTGTCTGTGTATCATGCAGTGAAACACTAAACAGTGCGGAGCCTTCTCCTTCAAACGGCTGTTGAAGCCCTTATTTTTCCCCATCATTGCGGCGGCTCCATCTGTGCAGCATGCAACTATATTTTCATAGGGAATTTATTGTGCTTGTGAGTACGTGTCGACTACACCGGAAAATTCTCCTCTCTCTTGTGGTGGCTGTGAGATTACAGACATAAGAATGTCTTGTTTAAGCTCAGTTTCCTCAATGTACTGTACTCATACACAATGAGAAATTGCTTCCTCTGCACAGTGGTAGTTTCATCCCAGCTGGTTATTGAAAAACGGGCGTGTCCTGATTTTTTCAACGAGTGTCTTCTCAACGTTCCCTGCCATTCTGTCGATCCTGTCTTTCACTGTGTTGTTGGATAGTGGTACAGTCTTAAATTTGTTAGCCACCTGCGGTCCACACAGTATCTCAGCCATTTTAATGCACGCAGGTTTAATCAGTGTTTCGCCGATGTTGTGTGGCTTTTTGGCTTGGGCAATTAGGAGAGAGCACTCAAGGGATGCAACCGTTGCCTGCCTTCTGGTCGCTTCCTGCCCCTGAAGAAACTCTCCTTTAATGTTTTGGGCCTGCAGTGACAAACAAGCTCTCTTTTTTCGATTGAGAAACTCTTGGGTTTTACCCACCGTCTCGGGATGTTTAGTTTGTCTGGTTGTCGCCTTCAGCTCTGCGAGGCAGGGCTTCAAACTTTTCATTTGCCACGTTTCTCGTGGCACAAATATACATTCAGCTCTAATTTTATCCATTGCTTCTATGAAGCCAAACTCATATAACCCTTCTTGGGAAGCCCCTCTTTTTTCTTTTTTTGACATTTTCGCAGTCTTCCTCTACCTGACGCTTCGCCATCTCTGCCTGAGCTCTGTTTACGTTGCTAGGCAATGGCTGCTGCACGAGAGGCGTTCACGTCACACGTGACACGTGATATCGGCCTATAACTTATTTGTTTACCTATTTAAAATTACACGAATAAAGTGTTTAATGTGGCCCTTGAATTTTAGTTGATTTTTCACATATATATGAATTAAAACACTTTACTCATTTATTTAACATTTTAATTACATTAAATTATTAAACCCCTTAAAATCAGCAGGGGCTTCGCGACCCCTTGGATCTTTGGCGCCCCCCTCGGGGGTTCGGGCCCCCCCGGTTGGGAACCACTGGTCTTAGGACTGATCTCGGTGTGTGGGCACAAGGTCGAGCTTGATCTCATTGGATCAGCTGCTTAATGTAGATGCTAAAATAACATGTCATTTGTCAGAAAACTCAATCGGGAAGCAAATCTATAGCTGGTCATTATTGATAAAGGCCTCCAAAATCGACAGCTAATTACTACCCTGAAACATAGTCAAATATGGTCATGTATGGCACCGTTGCAATTGCCTCGAAACGTAAGATGTCAAAGGACACCTTGTTTGCCCCGTTTACGGGCAGATATTTTCATGGAATATTCTATATATTTCCTAACCAAGCTAGCGCGGTTATGAAAGCTAACGTTTTACGACAAAAACAACCACAATTTACGGCAGCTCCATTGACGCCTTTAACCCAACGTGGTTTGCCGAGAGTGACGTGACGTTGACGGCAGGCCCATTGGAAAAGAAAAGGCCAAAGGCATGTCACATGTTTAAAGCCGTTTTTGTATTTAATTAATTAAATATTAAAATATATTATATATATGTACAATTATTTTGTTGTAATATTCTATCTATAAGTAGACCATAACTTTTATTCAATTATCGTTATAACAAGATCTGTATCTGACCATTTGAAAATCCACTTCCTGGCCCACAACTTGGTTTGCCTGTACGTTCTATTACATTATATCCCTTACATAACCAGCAAAGACAATGGTTTTATTCCCATGATTTAAACGGCATGCGAGCTGCTGGTTTCAGCGTCCATAGCAAACATCATAGCAGCCAACCATGTTATTTATGTGGAGACGACTGAAATTATTCTTCATCATACACTATCAAACCAAACATCCTTCACATTCGCCGAGCGCGATTTATGAAAGTAAAAATGCACATTTTCTCGCTAAAAATGTTTACATAAACACTTTTAATGGGCGTAACTATGCTAAAAATATCATATTTTCCACCAAGAATAAAAAGTATGTCCGCCATTTTCACAGGAAAAATATTCCTAAAAACCTATCCATAGGAAAAGATGCTCACAGCGTCTATCCGTGACGTAGTCGTGCCCATTCAGAATGCATTGGTTAACATTTCGTGATGCGTTCCACGAAAAAAGTCGAAAAATCGTACTCTGGGACACGATTCAATAGATTAACGTTTCGTGCGCATGAGCACGAAATCTCGTGAGACCGGTTGGAAGGTAGATACCTAGCATAATTCACACGATCGTAAGCAAAAAACCATGCCGTCATCAAGCGCACTGTTGACAGGTGAAGTTGCCCATTGCTCTCACAAACAGAAGGAGTATTTGCACCATGTCGATCTATGAACTCCAGAAGGCAAACGTTGGGTTTTCTGCACTTCGCCTTTCCACAAAGTCTGCATAGTTTGAACACATTTTGTCAAATTTCTCGTTTGCACCCATGAGATCCATTGTTCCCTCTGGGAATGCATATTTGATCTCATTAATGACATCCAAACACTCATCTCTCTCCACTCTCATACATAAGTTTGTGTGCCCTCATGCTGCGGTTGTAGTGATGACCACTGATCACACTATTGATGCATCCTGGGGCAACCATTTCAGACTATGAGTGTGTCTTGCAGTCCTGCATCTCCAAACCTTTTTCCTAGAATACCGAGATAGGACATGCATGTGTGAAACTCGACTAGTCTTATCACTAGACGCTTTGTCAAGTCTTCGTCTTTCCACTCCCTTCTGTAGTGGTTGTCTGTTCTTGACTCAGGTTCAGTGACAGAACTTTGCAGCATAATTCCATTTGTATGGTGAGTGGTTCCACTGTCTCCTCCCGGAAGTCAAATTGTCCCACACCAGTATTGTTGGAGTCTTCTTCGAGAATCCAACCAGGATTTTGTCTAGAGGCCCTAGTAGTTGCAGTTGAGCATGGCTTGTGTCTAGACCACATATGTCAATATCAAGGCCCGCGGGCCAGACACGGCCCTCCGCGACTTTTAATCAGGCCCGCCAATAAATTCTGACAATCAATCTAATGTGGCCCGTGCGCTGGTGTTTAAATTTATGTCCAAGACAATACAACATTGAAACACAGGAGGCGCTGCAGCGTTCCGCTGCCACGCTCCACCCCCGCGCTCCACTCCCGCGCTCCACTCTCACGCAGAGACGATACAAACAACATAAATGCTATCTGCCTTTCCAAAGGTAGCTAGCTAGCATACAAGCAACAATGGCCAAAAAAAGGAAAGTGGACAATGAATATCGACAATTTCAAGAAAGATGGGAAACAGAATATTTATTTTGTGAATTAAAAAAAAAGCCAATGTGTCTCGTATGTCAAGAGTCATTGGCAGTTTTCAAAGAGTATAACCTTCGGAGGCATTTCGAAATGAAGCATGAGCATTATGCAAAAATGGACATGGAACAGCGGCTGCAAAAAGTCAAAGAATTAAAATGCAACCTTCAACAACAGCAAAACATGTTTACTCGCATCAACAGTCAGTCTGAAGGAGCCGTGAAGGCAAGCTTTATAATAGCGGAGGAAATAGCAAGAGCATGCAAGCCGTTCACAGAGGGAGAGTTCATTAAAAATTGCATTGAAAAGGTATGCGATGTTGTATGCCCCGATAAGAAGCAGGCATTTGCAAATATCAGCCTCCCGAAATACCGTGGCTAGTCGGGTGGATGAGCTGGCCTCCGACTTACAGACGCAGCTAAAAGCTAAAGCCAAGGAATTTGTTTCGTATTCGTTGGCTGCAGATGAGAGTACAGACAGGACGGACACTGCCCAGCTTTCCATATTCATTCGGGGGGTGGATGCTCAGTTTTCCGTCACTGAGGAACTTTTGGATTTAAAATCGATTCAGGGGACAACTACTGGACAGGACATTTTCTCACAAGTGGAACGGTGCATCAACGAATCAGAATTGCAGTGGAATAAACTGGTTGGGTTGAGGATGGTGCACCTGCGATGTGCGGGGAGGTCCGTGGTTTGGTCGGTTTTGGTTTCGAGAGAAGATGGGGCACACGGGAGAGAAAACTTGACAGCCTACCACTGCATCATCCACCAGGAAGCCTCTGTGGAAAAGGTGTTTGGGCCATGGGAGCATGTAATGACAGTTGTAACCAAAACGGTGAACTTTATTCGTTCACGGGGCTTGAATCACCGGCAATTCAGGGCACTTTTAGAGGAGGAAAACTCTGTGTTCGAGGATGTGCCATACCACACGGAGGTGCGCTGGTTGAGTCGGGGGAAAGTGTTGCGAAGATTCTATGATACCCGCGTTGAGATCGCTTGTTTCATGGAAAGCAAAGAAAAGGTCATCCCCGAGCTTGAGGATGAAAAATGGCTGAGCGACTTGGCGTTTATGTGTGACGTAACGGAGCAACTCAATGCCCTGAACGTAAAACTCCAGGGTCGAAAGCAGCTGATCACCGAAATGCGAGACTCAGTAAAGGCGTTTCAAATGAAACTGCGTCTATGGGAGGGCCAGATGCGCCAAGGCAACTTGGCTCACTTTCCTACTTGCCAGTCCGTCAGTGACACAGTCACCATCCCATTTCCGACCAAAGTATATGCTGAAAAACTGAACACGCTCCAAGCGGAATTCAGCAGGAGATTTGCTGATTTTGAATCACAGAAATTCAACCTTGATCTGTTCGCAAATCCATTTGCAATTGATGTTGACGAGATCATTTCTAAGAAAAGATGCAGAGTGTCTGGTAAGAGTTTAACTAAATAGCAAGCGCAATGCCTATTTTGCTTAGGTTTGGCATTATATGCCCTATTGTTGTCCTTTCAAGTTTCCAAAGTAAGCCATACAATTTGCGATACGACTTGTTGCATTGACTATTTTGCTTTATTAATCAGTTTTGCTGGTAACAAAGATCTTTTTTGTTGTTTGTTAATGACAGAAAAACTGTGATGCAAATGTTTTTTGTTTAATTGAGAAGTTATTTAATTAAAAAAAATTGTTCAGCATTTGATAAATACTTTTTTGCTTTATTAATCAGTTTTGCTGGTAACAAAGATCTTTTTTGTTGTTTGTTAATGACAAAAGTACTGTAATGCAAATGTAGTTTGTTTAATTGTACAGTTATCAATACAAAAACATTGTTCAGCACTTGATAAATACTATTTTGCTTTATTAATCAGTTGTACTGGTAAGAATTACCCACGCACATGGAAAAACTGTCTGGCCCCTGATTTTATTCACAGCCCTCCACATGGCCCTCAGTAAGTTTGAATTTGACACCCCTGGTCTAGACTGACAACTGTGTCCCATGAAGCACAATGTCCTAGTCCACTCAGCAGTGACACAACTTGTGAGGAACCTGTTAAATGGCGAATACTTAGACCAAGACATAATGAACTAGGTGTCTGGCTCCGACCTTTTGAGGCAACATACATAATGTCTTGACAAATAGATATCTCTTTTAGTTCTATTTCATCCCTGCTGACCGCCAGCGGCGGTGCTTAAAGCACCTTGTGCATGCGCATTTCGAGTACCTAGTACCAACAAAGTCACCTGTGACCCCAACGTGACACCAGGAAGGCTATATCTTCCGGTGTCGACAGAAGATCTGTTCCTTTACAGCTTCTTGCTGCGCAGGTACCGTATTGAACCTTTGTTTAGAGAAAGGAAGGAAATTTGCTTAAAGAGTTGTGTGCCGGCGTTTGTTGGTGAGGGCAGTGTGCTCGCTCCCGCTCCCAGCACTCGTTGGCCTCATTGTTATGTTATTGTTTGTTTTTTGGTGTGCTAGCCTTTAGCTTTGCTCTGTTATAACCATCAATTTATTTTCCATATAACTTACCGGTGAAGGCGGTGCCTTCGCTCCCGCTCCTGGTAACGTTTTAATTTGGCTTTCCTTTTTAAGCAGCGCTTACGCTCAAGCTATTTAATATCGGTTCATTTAATTTTCTGGGGAAGGCAGTGTTCTCGCTCCCACTCCCAGTAACGCCGCATTTGGCCCTTTGTGACCACACTCAGGCTAATTAGTTTTCTGTTTTTCTATTTACTGGCGAGGGAAGTGCTCTTACATCCGCTTCCAGTTACACTGCCTGTGGCTGCATCCGTAATGGCCCGGCATGATGGAGCTGCGGCTATGGGTGCCCCCCCCCAAAAATAAAGAAGACAACGGGCGGGCTGGCCGCCACGGTGGACGGATTGGCGGCCGACATGAAGCAAATGCGGTCGCTCCTCCTGGCCCTTCAGCCTGGGAGTGGTCAGGGGCTGGCTGGGCTACAGCCTGGCCCTCCCTCGCCTCAGTTTGATGATGCCCTCTCTCTGGCAGCTTCGGCTAACCTCTTTAGCAAGGTTAAGACAGAGGGCAATGCCTCGCACATATTGGACGGGGCCTCCTGCTCCTCTGCACAAGGCTCTCTGCAGGGTCAGCAGACACCTCCATGGCGGCCGTCATGCGGATGGCTCTGGCTCGCCTACAGCTTGATGCTGCACAGACTGAGTCGGCCCAGGCCAGCGCCTTCTTCAGGCGCAACCCTGCCCTGGCCACATTCTCCATCCCTCCTTCAGAGGAGTACTTGAAGGAGCGTCATGCTTGTTGGAGGGACACCAGGGCCTTTTCCCATTCAACGTCGGATGCCCGGACCTTGGCTGCCATGCAGAATGCGGCACAGGTTGGGCTGGGCCACATGCCACCAGTCGAGCCTGCCATCGCCTCCCTAATTCTGACTCCTGATGAGGCTCTGAGGCCAAATGCCAGGTGTCCTTGGTGCAGGGTCACAGACAACTTCCTTTCAAAGGCCTATGACGCTGTGGCCTGCATGGGTCGTATTGGGAACTCCCTTTCCCACCTTTTGCTGGGTCTTTCGACCTCTCTGCAGCAGGCCCAGGTTGAGCCGTTGCTGCCGAGTCTGAGTGATGCCTCATTACAGGCTTTTGCCCTCATGTCAAGGGAGTTAGGGCGCACTATGTCCACCCTTGTCCAGACTTGCCACCCGGTGTGGCTTGTGCAGTCGCCCCTGATAGAGACGTGTAGGAGGGTCCTCCGTGCGGTGCCGGTGGAACCAGGTAAGCTGACAGCTGCCTCAGCTGTGGTGCCTCTTAGCTCGCTGTCTCTTTGCCCATTGCAGATGTGGCTAAACAGCCTCCACTTGGACCCTCAAGTGGCACAGGCACCGAAAGGTCAGGGTGTATCAGCGATGCATCTTGTCTCTGTCCCCATGGAGAAAGAGGTTGTATATATCTGTGGGTGTACCCATGGGCACCATTCCATCCCGCAGGGAGCTGGTCATGACAGACGCCTGCCTCTCGAGATGGGGCGCGGTTTGGCAGGGCAGGACTGCCCAGGGGCAGTGGCCGGCCCAAAACCACGCACACATCAATGTGCTAGAGCTCAGAGCGGTACAGCTAGCACTCAATCACTTTCTGCCTCAATTGACAGGAAAGCATGGCCAGTGTGCAGGCGGTCTTCACACCGGGGGAACGGAATCAGGTCGCATATTTCCTATCGCGGCAGAAGCCCCCACCGGGGGAGTGGCGGTTTCATCCGGAGGTGGTGGAGACAATATGGGGCTCTTTGGCAGGGCGGAAGTGGACCTCTTTGCTTAAGAGGAATCCGCACATTGCCCTCTCTGGTTCTCCTGGACGGAGGTGACCGGCCCCCTCGGACAGGATGCCTTAGCTCTCATGCCTTCCCACCACTGCCCCTGATTCTTCCCATACTACAGAGGCTACTTCTGGTGGACCCCAACTGGCCAGGAAGACTCTGGTTTCAGGCTCTGCTGCAGCTCTTGATGGCGCCTCCCTTGCAGGAAGGACCTCCTTTTGCAGCTTGGGGGTCAGATTTGGCACCCAGATCCCTGTCGCCTCCAGCTCTGGGCTTGGCCGCTGCAGGGTTTGCACTGCAACCATCAGGAATAACATTCTGAGTGCCAGGGCAGCATCTACCAGAGCACAGTTTGCCAATAGATGGAAGTTGTTCTCTGACTGGTGTAGGGGTAAGCCAGTAGACCCAGTACGTTGCTCCGTGGCCACTGTTCTGGAGTTTCTGCAGTCCCTCCTGGATGATGGTCGCTCTCATTCCACCTTGAGGGTCTATGTGGCTGCTATTTCTTCCCAGCATGAGATGGTTGATGGAGCCACAGTGGGGTGCCACAGGTTAGTGTCCCTTCCTTAGGGGGGCCCTGAGGCTGCGTCCCCCTAGGACTCTGAGGGCTCCAGCTTGGGACCTGCTCCTGTTGCTGGAGGCCATGTCATCATCTGCTTTTGAGCCTCTGACGCAGGGGGTTGTACTGGCTGTCCATGAAGGTGGTTTTTCTGATCGCCCATCACCACTGCAAAGCGGGTCGGGGAGTTGCATGCCCTATCCGTGGCAGATACATGCCTGCGGTGGAACCCTGATGGCTCAGATGTGGTTTTATGGCCAAATGTGACGTTCCTGCCCAAGGTGCTTTCACGCACCTATTTTAACCAGCCTATCCAGCTTGCATGTTTTAACTCCCCATCTGAGGGGAATGAGTCCGAGATGCTGTGCCCGGTACGGGCACTAAGGGCTTACATTGCTGCTACTGCCGGTATACGGCAGTCTGATTAACTGTTCGTGTGTCACAGTGGCCCTAACAGAGGTTGTGCATTGTCCAAACAGAGGCTGTCCCACTGGGTCGTCGACGCCATCAAAATGCCTATGGAGCCAGTGGCCGCCCCCCTGCCATTTGCGTTGAGGTGCCACTCCACCTGTCAACTCCTAGCGGGTCGACATCATGGGCTGCACTAAGAGGTGTACCCCACGAGTCGATCTGTACTGCAGCATCATGGGTGACGCCGGGCACCTTCACAAGGTTTTACCGTGTCAACGTCACCACTCCCCAAATGATGGGTGTGGTCCTACTTCCAAGCTCTGCTGCCTCCAATGAATGAGATGGGTGTTGGATTCTTTGCAACCTTTTTGGTATGGGTCATCCAGTGCTTTAAGCACCGGTCAGTAGGGAGGAAATAGAACGAAAGTTACAAGTCTAACTACGGTTCTATGAGTCCTGGATGACCGCCAGAGCGTTTAGTCACTCAGAATCCTTGAGTTCTCGCAAAAGATTCTAGAAATAGATCCTCTGACGACACCGGACGATATAGCCATCCCGGTTTCACGTGGGGGTCACAGGTGACTATGTTGGTATAAGGTACTCGAAATGCGCATGCGCGAGGTGGAGATATCCAGTGCTTTAAGCACCGGTTTTCCAGGATTCATAGAACCGTTGGTTTCGTTACTTTCGGTTCAAATCTTCTGGAATATCAACATAACAGGCTAATGTTGGTTCGTCTGTTGCACCTACAATCCAAGCAATTATATTGTACAGTTCAGTTGGCACAACAGATTTTGCTTCGGACACATTTAAATGATCTGATGTGGGTGGCCAGGGGCAAGTCATACCGGGAGAGTCACATAGTAGCCATTTCAATATCAGCGCTGCACTATAAAGTGTCCTTGTGTCCTCAGTAGTTCCCGGACCAGCTGTTATTCTTGCCATGTGTTCAGTGTCAATTTCAGTTTGGCTTACTTCAGCTGATGCCGTTGTGTCTGTACCTGACGGATGAGGTTAGCCTGTCTATCAGCTTATCTGCAGACAATGTCTAAACAAAAAACCAGTTCACAGATGTTGCGCTTGCTGGGGCAGTGAAACAACAGCTGGGGAAGGTCCAGGGTCAACCATGTCTTCAATGAATCCTGCCTGTAACATAAGATCACAGGGAAAGATGAGCACAAGGGTTTAAATAAATGATATATGTATATCATACTGAAAACTAGTTTAGTTTTAATATACTATCATATGATCAATGAAGATATTTATTATTCTTTGTTATTTTCCACACACACACACACACACACACACACACACACACACACACACACACACACACACACACACACACACACACACACACACACACACACACACACACACACACACTTAATTTGTGCCAAGAGGTAAGCAGTCAAGATTGTATTACATACAAACAGCCTATACAAGTGCATCTAAAAAAATTATAATATCATGGAAATGTCCATTCAAGAAACGAATCTTTTATATATTCTATATTAATTTCATAAATGCATGACACTGTATCTGTCATGCATCTAGAATATGAATTGTAATGCATAATATGTGCATATTTTATAATGAAATATAATAACTCAAACTTCTTCGTTTGAGATCCCAGTAACTGTTACAGTAGACTTTGTCAGGAACCTGGTGTACTGTTTTTAACAGGACTTGTGGTACCGCACCTCAAAGGCCACACAGTGTTTGTCTTGAATATGCAAGAGAATGCTACTATCTTGTTTTATCCTGGCAGCGTTCATCAACTGGCCAAAAAATAAAAGATAATTAAATGGTTTGTACAGTGTGTGTGTGTGTGTGTGTGTGTGTGTGTGTGTGTGTGTGTGTGTGTGTGTGTGTGTGTGTGTGTGTGTGTGTGTGTTTACCTGTGATAACGTTTTTTCCTGTGACAGATGGTCCTTCTGGCGTTTGCCTCCCACAGTAATGTTCTTGTCCATTTTCTTACAAATAATGCACAAGGCAGGGGGCACAGGGCCATTAGAAACTATTGGCAGGCCCATCTTGGACCGAAGTTTTTTTCGTTGAGTGTCACTACCACATGCACGTTGTCTGATGGCACAGACTCGCCCCCGAATGCATCTTGAACTCCAGCCAGCCGTTTGGCCCGTTTCTCTGCAAATTCAAGCGCCTTGTGTCAATGAAACGGCGGTAGCATGTCGGGTGAAACCCAGCGTCCTCGGGAACATTTTCATATCTAACATCTATACAACGGTTGTATGTCTGGGCTACATCCTGTTTCAGATCCACTGTTAGTTTATTTGTATTGATCATTGATCATTGCTGAATAGATCATATTAAATATAAGTATTGTATGTTGTACGTCCTTGCACTTAGAAACCGTACTTAGCGTCTTATCCTAGCTCTCTTTAATGTGAACGGGGAATGGGTTAACCTAACAATTGTTTGGCTCTTGGTTCTTTGAACATCCTTAATGCACTGACAATTTATTATTTTAATTCTTCTGACAAATGTACTTATTGTAAGTTTCTTTGGATAAAAGCGTCTGCTAAATGCCCTCACTGTAAATGTCTGTCAAACAATAAAAGCCTTTGACCCACAGCTCAATCAACCCATGTTTTATTCTTGCTAAATCATTTTGGTGGTGAGTAAGTACAATTTTGTACAAAAGTGGCAAAAAATTGGTTTGAAACGTTTTTGATGCAACTGGTAATTTATCTTTTGGATCATGTTATGTCACATAGCAGTGTTGCAGAATAAACAACAAACAGGACATGTGTGTATAGGGGTATGTCCTTCCGTGCAGACAAGCAGGCACTGAAAAGGACATGATTGAAGTAGATCTCCAGTCTCCACCAATAGAGAGAGAGAATGTATTTATAGTCAACATGGCGCTGCACAGCCAACCAGCAGATAGAGAGAAATCACAGCGGAGGGATCCACAACTAAACAATAAACAGCAGGGGGAATGTACAAAGAGCAGGGACAGAGGAGGAAGTATACAGCAGGAGCAGGCCTCACTACTAGACCGCTGCTCAGTATGTTCGCAAGGTGGAGACACATATACTTTGCATTAATCTGTAGGCCTAGTTTGTACTGCATGGTTTTTTTGTATAACAGCAAGGTGGAGACAAATATGCATTGTAATCATCCGTTTTAGCAGAACATTTATATTTGGGGGATTTTGCTGATTCTCTTATCCAAAGCGACTTACAACCATTCATTAACACACCAATGGCGGAGTCAACCGTGCAAGGCAACAGCTAGCCCGTCAGGAGAAGTCAGTATGAGGCGCCGGGGATCGAGCCCGCAACCTTCCGGTTACCAGTCAACCCGCTCCCCCTCCTGGGTGCTTATATGATTTACAATTACACCATGAAAAGGACATGTCAAATGTATTATAGTTTCAAAGGGTTTAGCTGTAGTGCTATTGTGCCGGGATGACCATGGATATCCCAACACCAGGGATGCCTGCCAGAGGCCGCAATACACAGAGTCATCCGCACTAACATTTGCCTAAGCCTGAATCAGCTGTTGGTTTGTCAGCACTGCTTGCTCCAATCTTCCAATTGAGGAAGATTTGTAGTTATACCTGGGGGGGTATTCCACAATCAGAGGTTTAACAAACACAGAGTTAACGCTGAACTCTAGGTTGATTGAGCCTGTGCCAACTAAACTAGAGCTGTCGGTTCCACACCACCGGTTATGCATTTGTTCAATCAACACAGAGTTGATTAACACAGGGTTGTGCGCGTCCACGCTAAACCTATAAAGACGTCATTTATGGATCATGGAAACCCTGATCGAAATGGCAAAACAGGCCGCTTATTTCAATGATTTTGAAGTCCAGGTTCTCCTGGAGAGCTATGACGAGGAGAAGGACAATATAACTAGAAAAGGGAACACTAAAGCCTCTGCAACCCAGAGAACCAAAGCCTAGCAGCGGATCGCTGACCGCGTAAATGG
>OLKM01003663.1:0-10037 GCA_900291075.1 Melanogrammus aeglefinus | reverse complement strand
CTATATTAATTCATAAATGCAAGACACTGTATCTGTCATGCATCTAGAATTTGAATGTATGCATATATGTGCATATTTTATAATGAAAATATAATAACTCAAACTTCTTCGTGTTGAGATTCCCAGTAACTGTTACAGTAGACTTTTGTCAAGAACCTGGTGTACTGTTTTTAACAGGACTGGTGGTACCGCACCTCAAAGGCACACAGTGTTTGTCTTGAATATGCAAGAGAATGCTACTATCTTGTTTTATCCTGGCAGAGCGTTCATTCACTGGCCAAAAAATAAAGATAATTAATTGGTTTGTACAGTGTGTGTGTGTGTGTGTGTGTGTGTGTGTGTGTGTGTGTGTGTGTGTGTGTGTGTGTGTGTGTGTGTGTTGTGTGTGTGTGAGTGTTTTACCTGTGATAACGTTTTTTCCTGTGACAGATGTCCTTCTGGCGTTTGCCTCCCACAGTAATGTTCTTGTCCATTTTCTTACAAATAATGCACAAAGGCAGGGGGCACAGGGCCATTAGAAACTATTTGCAGGCCCATCTTGGACCGAAGTTTTTGTCGTGAGTGTCACTACCACATGCACGTTGTCTGATGGGCACAGGACTCGCCCCCGAATGCATCTTGAACTCCAGCCAGCGTTTGGCCGTTCTCTCTGCAAATTCAAGCGCCTTGTGTCACATGAAACGGCGGTAGCATGTCGGGTGAAACCCAGCGTCCTCTGGGAACATTTTCATATCTACATCTATACAACGGTTTGTATGTCTGGGCTACATCCTGTTTCAGATCCACTGTTTAGTTATTTGTATGTGATCATTGATCATTGCTGATAGAGATCATATTAAAGATAAGTATTGTATGTTGTTACGTCCGTGCACTTAGAAACCGTACTTAGCGTCTTATCTTAGCTCTCTTTAATGTGAACTGGGGATGGGTTAACCTAACATTGTTTGGCTCTTGGTTCTTTGAACATCCTTATGCCACTGACAATTTATTATTTTCAATTCCTTCTGACAAATGTACTATTGTAAGTTTTCTTTGGATAAAAGCGTCTGCTAAATGCCCTCACTGTTAAATGTCTGTCCAACAATAAAAGCCTTTGACCCACAGGCTCAATCAACCCATAGTTTTATTCTTGCTAAATCATTTTGGTGGTGAGTAAAGTACAATTTTGTACAAAAGTTGGCCAAAAAAATTGGTTGAAACGTTTTTTGATGCAACTGGTAATTATCTTTTGGATCATGTTATGTCACATAGCATGTTGCCAGAATAAACAACAAACAGGACATGTGTGTTTAGGGGTATGTCCTTCCGTGCAGACAGTCAGGCACGAAAAGGACATGATTGAAGTAGATCTCCAGTCTCCACCAATAGAGAGAGAGAATGTATTTATAGTCAACATGGGCGCTGCACAGCCCAACCAGCAGATAGAGAGAGAAATCACAGCGAGGGATCCACAACTAAACAATAAACAGCAGGGGGAATGTACAAAAGAGCAGGGACAGAGGAGGAAGTATACAGCAGAGCAGGCCTCACTACTAGACCGCTGCTCAGTATGTTCGGCAAGGTGGAGACACATATACTTGTGCATTAATCTGTAGGCCTAGTTTGTACTGCATGGTTTTTTTTGTATAACAGCAAGGTGGAGACAAATATGCATTGTTAATCATCCGTTTTAGCAGAACATTTATATTTGGGGGATTTTGCTGTTCTCTTATCCAAAAGCGACTTACAACCATTCATTAACACACCAATGGCGAGTTCAACCGTGCAGGCAACAGCTAGCCCGTCAGGAGAAGTCAGGTATGAGGCGCCGGGGATCGAGCCTGGCAACCTTCGGGTACAGTCAACCGCCTCCCACGCTCCTGGGTGCTTTTATATGTTTAACAATTACACCATGAAAAGGACATGTCAAATGTATTATAGTTTCAAGGGTTTAGCTGTAGTGCTATTGGTGGCCGGGATGGACCATGGATATCCCAACACCAAGGATGCCTGCCAGAGGCCGCAATACACAGAGTCATCCGCACATAACATTTGCCTAAGCCTGAATCAAGCTGTTGGTTTGTCAGCACTGCTTGCTCCAATTCTTCCAATGAGGAAGATTTGTAGTGTTATACCTGGGGGGGTATTCCACCAATCAGAGGTTTAACAAACACAGAGTTAAACGCTGAACTCTAGTTATTGAGGCCTGTGCCAAAACTAAACTAGAGGCTGCTCGGTTCCACACCACCGGTTATGCATTTGTTCAATCAACACAGAGTTGATTAACACAGGGTTGTGCGCGTCCACGCTAAACCTATAAAGACGTCATTTATGGATCATGGAAACCCTGATCGAAATGGCAAAACAGGCCGCTTATTTCAATGATTTTGAAGTCCAGGTTCTCCTGGAGAGCTATGACGAGGAGAAGGACAATATAACTAGAAAAGGGAACACTAAAGCCTCTGCAACCCAGAGAACCAAAGCCTAGCAGCGGATCGCTGACCGCGTAAATGGGTAGGTACGTTTCATGTCAAAAGCATGATTAATATATATTTTTTAAATATTTGAACCATGAATCTATTAATATCCCAGTTAAGCATTCTAAACGTTCCTACCACATAACCCTTTTCTTCTAAAAAAGATGTAATCCAATGGCTCCCAAGCGGTCAGCGGATCAAACTAAAATGAAATACAAAAACATCATACAAACTGGTAAGCTTTTCCCACCATCGTATTGGCCTAGGCTATAATTTGTCAGTCCAGCATTTAAATTTTCATACCATATTTGTCACTCCTGTCACTCCTGCCGACAGTCGGCAGACTGGATCGGGCCCTCCGATTACCCTCACCCCGGTTGAGGAGCTGGCTGTGGCTATTAATACAGGGCACCCTGGCATGGAAGGGGTACCTGGAGGTACCTCCTCAGGGAGTCCGGGGCCATCTTCATTCACCGCCAACCCACTGGTTGAATGTAGGTTTTTTTTGTATTTTAATTTTTGTATGTCTTTGAATGCACGCAAACCGTGTGTGTGTAGAAAACCCCATGTTTGTTGTATGCCTGCTGTATATGTGGCTCTATTCCAAAACGTGACTAATAAATCAACTTCACAGATCGAGATGGAGAATTAGTTTTAATGGAGCCGGCTCCGACTAAACATTCTCCAGTTTTTGTAAGTCCTCCAGTTTCTGTTGTTCTATTTTTTATCATTTCTGTTGTAAGCGCATCTCAAACTACTCAGCCAATAGGCCTATAATTGCTTTTTGTATGATAGGAGTCTTGGTCACCTGAAAGAACTGAGGTAAGCCTAGCTTTTTCTTTTTCTGCCAGTTCCAAGTCCATCCATCCATTGTCATCCGCTTAATCCGGAGTCGGGTCGCGGGGGCAGCAGTCGGAGCAGGGATCCCCAGACTTCCCTCTCCCCGGACACTTCCTCCAGCTCTTCCGGGGGACCCCCAAGGCGTTCCCAGGCCAGCCGAGTGACGTAGTCACTCCAGCGTGTCCTGGGTCTTCCTCTGGGCCTCCTCCCGGTGGGACATGCCCGGAACACCTCACGAGGGAGGCGTCCAGGGGGCATCCTATACAGTTGCCCGAGCCACCTCAGCTGGCTCCTCTCGATGTGGAGGAGCAGCGGCTCTACTCCGAGCTCCTCCCGGGTGACAGAGCTCCTCACCCTATCTCTAAAGAGCGCCCGCCACCCTGCGGAGGAAACTCAATTTCGGCCGCTTGTATCCGGGATCCCGTTCTTTCGGTCATGACCAGAGTTCATGACCATAGGTGAGGGTGGAACGTAAGATTCGACCGGTAAATCGAGAGCTTTGCTTTCGGCTCAGCTCCTTCTTCACCACGACGGACCGATACAATGACTGCATTACTGCGCCGCCGCACCGATCTGCCTGTCGATCTCGCGCTCCGTTCTCCCCTCACTCGTGAACAAGACCCCGAGATACTTAAGCTCCTCCACCTGAGGCAGGAACTCTCCCCCGACCTGGAGGGTGCAAGCCACCTTTTTCCGGTCGGAGAACCATGGCCTCGGACTTAGAGGTGCTGATTCTCATCCCAGCTGCTTCACACTCGCTGCTACAAACCGCCCCAGTGCATGCTGAAGGTCCTGGCTCGCGAGGGAGCCAACAAGACCACATCATCTGCAAAAAAGCAGAGATGAAATTAAGTGGCTCCCGAACCGTACCCCCTCCGGCACTTGCTGCGCCTAGAAATTCTGTCCATAAAAATAATGAACAGAACGGTGGACAAAGGCAGCCCTGCCGGAGTCCAACACGCACCGGGAAACAGGTCTGACTTACTGCCGGCAATGCGAACCAAGCTCCTGCTCCAGTCATATACAGGGGACCGTACAGCCTCAGCAGAGGGCCTCCGACCCCATACTCTCGGAGCACCTCCCACAAGAGAATGCCAAGTGGGACACGGTCAAAAGAGCCTTATTCTCAGTCCACAAAACAACATGGTGGACTGGTTGGGCAAACTCCCATTGCACCCTCGAGGAGCACCCTGCGGAGGGTGTGGAGCTGTTCCAGTGTTCCACGGCCAGGACCGAAAAACTCCATTTGTTCCTCCTGAATCCAAGGTTCGACTATCGGCCGAAATTCTCCTTCCAGCACCCTGAATAGACTTTCCCCGGGAGGCTGAGTAGTGTGATCACCCGGTAGTTGGAACACACCCTCCGGTCCCCCTTTTTTAAGAGAGGGACCACCACCCCGGTCTGCCAGTCCAGAGGCACTGTCCCCGACTGCCACGGCGGGATGCTGCAGATGCGTGTCAGCCACGACAGCCCTGCAACATCCAGAGAACTTGAGGTACTCAGGAGCGGATCTCATCCACCCCCGGTGCCTTGCGCACTGAGAGCTTCCGGACTACTACTCAGTGACTTCAGCTTGGGTGATGAATGAATCAACCCTCTGAATCCTCAGCCTCTGCGTCCTCGACGGAAGCGCGTGTGTGCCAGTGGGATTGAGGAGATCCTCGAAGTATTCCTTCCAACCGTCCGACGATATCCCCAGTCGAGGTCAACAGCTCCCCTCCTCCACTGTAAACAGTGTTGGCGGAGCACTGCTTCCCCCTCCAGTTCCAAGTCATTATTGATAATTAAACTACTAATTAACAGTGTTCTCAAACTTACTTGTCCCACAACAGACTGTGGTCGAGGAAGCGGCAAGTACATCAAGGGCGCAATATGAGCACGTAAGACATATCCCTAGGCTACTCAATTACTTTATTGGTCTTTTTTACTTTAAGTATGTTGCTTGAATGTTAAAACAAGATTTTCCTCTATTTTAGATGACGACGAAAGAATTGTACCGTCTCCATCTTCAGCGGGAAATTGCTATCTACCGCTACGGGTGGAGTCCCGTAAGCTTGCCCCACGCTACATTGGCCCCTTCAAGATTACCCACCGGGTTAATCCAGTCGCCTACAGACTCCAACTGCCCCGGTCAATGAAAGTCCACCCCACTTTTCATGTTTCACGTTTGAAACCTGTGCTTACCTCCCCTCTTGACCCTGCCCTCAAGCCCCTTCCTCCACCCCGGATGGTTGATGGTGGACCAGTCTACACGGTGAATCAGCTGCTGGACTCCCGTCGGGTCCAGAGGTCGGTCCAGTACTTGGTGGATTGGGAAGGCTACGGCCCTGATCGCTCATGGGTTCCTTCTCGGAATATTGTCGACAGCATGGTGGGACACTGACTGAGAAAGACCAATGAAGGAAGCTCAATCTCTATTTTGAAATAATTTTGCTTTTATATGAAAATTACCATTTTTATTTGTAATATATTAGGTCTGTAACTTTTTCCAAAAATGTATTTCAAACAAAATTAAAATGCTCCATAATTTGTTTGGATAGATGACTGTATGCCCGAAAAGCCAGTAGAAACGCTAATTAAAGTGAAGGGGTCTACCATTTTTGTTGAATGATTTCGGCAGTTTAGACGCTGTTTAGCGTATGACTGCCCTTCACTGGTCAGATGTTGAACTAGATTTTTACATACAGTCCCGTGTTGTGTAGGATAGCCGGGAGCAGGCGGAGTCAACGTCTACAAAGATCGCCACGACTGTGAAAATAAACAGGTGAGGTCACAAACATTGGTTCGTCATATAAAAGAATAAAAAATATTAGCCTAGCCCCACCTGTTTTTTCCTGTTGAAATGCCACTGCTCGCTTCTGAAGAATACTCAATGGTTGTAAAGAGCTTTTGTATGTGTTTCCCCAGATTTCTGAACAGTAATACAAATATGGTAACATTGATGAGTTATAAAGAATATGGTGTAGTGACTACATTATAGGTTCGTGTTCCCCTCTTACGGATCGAGTGGGAGGGAACCTGAGTCACGGGGCTAGGGGGACGCTTGAGAGTGTTGCACATGAGGGACGCTGGAGAGTGTGGCACTAGAGTACGAACCATGCACTGACTGATCGTTCTGTTCTGCTTTATTGGAATAAACAGTTATAGTTAAGTTGCCTACGTCCTCCTTTTCCTCCGGCACTACACTGGTGACCCCGACGTTCGTTTTTGTTATTTATTGGTTTACGAAAACAAAGAACACTGCGATTCTCAACATGTCCGCCCGAGGAAGACGTTCACGGCGGCAGACATCACCGTCCCCTGTCAGGATGACGCAGGCCGTGCGCACCCCCACTCTTAAACTGCCGGAATTCTGGGACTCAACGCCTGCTGCATGGTTTGCTATAGTTGAAGGCAACATTTCAATAAAAGCGACGTTACCGACGATGACGACCGGTACAACCATGCTGTGGCTATGTTGGGCAGCTCCACCGCAGCGCGTGTGGTGGGGTTTCTCTCCGCCCCCCCGACGACCAACAAATATGAGAGCCTCAAGGCCCTGCTCCTGGAGACATTTGAGCTTTCCACCGCAGAGAGGGTGCGCCGCTTATTTGAAGTGTCGGACTTGGGTGATGAGAGGCCCTCGGCACGTATGGAGAGGATGCTAAACCTGCTCGGTGCAGAAGACCCCAATGATCCTCTTACGCGAGCTGTTTATGCGCACGCTGCCAGCTCAGGTCAGGGATGGCGCTGGCTAACACCACCATCGTTGGACCATGCGCCCTGGCCAGGGAGGCGGACCGGTTCGTCTTTGGCCATGCCTCACGGTTGCACCGACCCTGCTTGCTCCCACGGCTGCCCCGCCACTGGGACCGTCGCAGAGGAGGGCGAAGGACGACGCCGGACCTTCTGGCCAGCAGGGTAACGCTGCGGGCCCATTGTTTCTACCACGCCAATTTTTGGCCGCAAGGCCAAAACGGTGCCGCTCGCCCTGCTCCTTTGGAAGGACGGGGAACGGCAGGGCCGGCGCTCAGTAGTAGCCCTGAGCGCTGGTGTCACCAACAGGCTGCTCTTCATCCAAGGACACCGTCTCCGGTCGCAGATTTCCTCTGTGACACAGGTGCCAGTGGAGGCATCATTCCGTCAGGGGGGATCGGAGGTGGCGAAGGGGGAGCACGGCCCGCAGTTAGTGGGTGCGGACGGCACGCCTATCCGTTCCTATGGCACTAGAGCGGTGGACGTGTGCTTCGGAGGGCAACGCTTTACCTGGATTTTGTCGTCGCAGCTGCTGTTACATTTCCCCCTCCTTGGCGCAGATTTTCTGTGCGCCAATACCTCTTTAGTGGACGTGGGGAACAGGCGCCTGGTGAACTCACAGACATTCGCTTCCTTCGCCTGTACGCAGGGGGATGCGGTCTACAATGGGTTGTCCAACACACTCGCTGAAAGTGACCAGTACCTTCGGCTGCTGGCACAATTCCCTGACCTTACTAGGCCCACCTTCTCCGCGCCCATGGTGAAGCACGGAGTGGAGCACCACATCGAGACCAATGGGCCTCCCCTCCACGCCAGAGCCAGGCGCCTCAACCCGGAGAAGCTGCTCCATGTCCTGCTTCGCGCACATGGAGCAGGTGGGCATCGTTCGACGCTCGAACAGCCCCTGGGCGTCTCCCCTGCACATCGTCCCTAAGCCAGACGGTGGGTGGCGCCCATGTGGGGACTACCGCCGTCTCAACGACGCGTCCAAGCCTGACCGCTACCCGGTTCCACATATCCAGGACTTTTCAGCGCACCTGGCGGGCAAACGCATCTTCTCCAAGGTAGACCTGGTACGAGGGTACCATCAGGTCCCGGTGCACCCAGAGGACGTCGGTCTCTTCGAGTTTCTGCGGATGCCCTTCGGCCTGAGGAACGCGGCGCAGACCTTTCAACGCCTCATGCACTCGGTGCTCCAGGACCTGCCCTTCCTCTTCGTCTACTTGGATGACATCCTCGTCGCGAGCACCACGGAAGAGGATCACCTGTCCCATCTCCGGACCCTCTTCACGCGGCTCAGCCAACATGGGCTGATTGTCAATCCGGCAAAGTGTGAGTTCGGAAGGGACACCCTTAACTTTCTCGGGCATCAGGTCTCCGCGGAGGGTGTGATCCCCCTCCCCTCGAAGGTGGAAGCGGTTGCAGCCTTCCCACGCCCCTGCACGGTCAGCGAGCTCAAGGGGTTCATCGGGATGGTGACCTTCTACTACCGTTTCCTCCACCACATAGCTCACATCCTGCAGCCGCTGTACGAGGCCCAGAAGGGCAAGGCTCTGAAGCAACAGGTTGACTGGACGGCGGAACGTGTCAAGGCCTTCCAGGACACCAAGGCGGCCCTGGCCCGCGCGGCCATGTTGGCCCACCCCTCACCCTCTGCGCCCACTGCTCTCACCACGGACGCGTCTGACTTTGCCGTGGGCGCAGTGTATGAGCAGTGGGTTGGGGATGCCTGGCAGCCACTCGCATTCTTCAGCCGCCAGCTGTCTCCCAGAGAGCGTAAGTACAGCACCTTCGACAGGGAGCTCCTCGGGCTGTGGCTCGCGGTCAGACACTTCCGTTTTTTATTGGAAGGCCGTGAGTTTACTGCCTACGTGGACCACAAGCCGCTCACACACGCCATGTCCAAGGCTGCGGAGCCGTGGTCCGACCGCCAACAGCGCCAACTCTCCTACATCTCAGAGTTCACCACAGACATCCAGCACGTGGCTGGGAAGTCCAACGTGGTCGCGGATTGTCTCTCCAGGGCGGTGGTCGGTGCAGTCCAGCTGAACCTGGACTACTCCCGCATGGCTGTGGATCAGGCCGCCGACCCCTCCGTCCAAGCTCTGACGAGATCGGTCAGGACACGGGCTGCGTCTGGAGGAGGTTGCTCTTTACAGTGATGGGGCCAGGCTCTTGTGCGACGTTTCCGACGGCGTCAAGCCAAGGCCATGTAGTCCCGCCAAATGGAGACGCCTCCGTCTTCGAGGCGGTACACAGCTGTCTCACCCAGGTCGGAAACCGGCGGGCTGGTTGTCAGAGACAAGATTCGTCTGGCACGGACTCAGAGCAGATGTGAGGCCCTGGGCGACACTTTGCACTGGCCTGTGCAACGCTGCAGGCTGCATCGGCCATGTCAAGGCCCACCCCGCCTGGAACACTTTGCCTGTGCCAGAGCGGGAGCAAGATAGGATAAGCGGTTACTCGACCGATGTCCAACGCCTGATGGATACCTGGGCCCCCTGCCCCTAGCTATCTCGCATGCATTCCACTTACTCTTCCCCATCGTCGCTGGACCAGGCGACGACGCTGGCCGGAGGCAGTCACCGCTCCACTCATACGACAGCCCCCGAACCTGGCCCGGCCAGCTGCTCGCGGATTCATTCGCATGTGTCTGTGGGTGTTCCGCTACGCACTCCCTGCTGAACCGGTTCCTCTGACTCGCTTCTGGCCCGCCCAGTTTACTCGCTGTGGCGGCAGACATATGAGGGAAGAAGAATTAGGGGTCAAGCCTTACAACCGCACTACCGCTACCACCCACAGGCTACGGAAGCTTGTGAGTGCTTCTCATCGCTCCATGAAGGCCGCCTACGACCAGCCTCAAACGGAACGCAACTGGACTCTGACAACTGCCTGTGCGGTTCGATGCTTGAGGCTCAGAGCCAGCGCAAAGGGACCCCTCCCAGTGGTCCGCTCCGCCCGAGCCGGTGTTCGGAAACAGCGCTGCCGGTCCTGGTGAAGTTCATC